>CM037852.1:139148840-139193922 GCA_021234595.1 Delia radicum
GTAAAACAACTCCAGAAAATCCTTTGAAGTTGTCACACGATTACGTTTATGGTCAATTTGGAGCAAACGCGGCACCCATCTTGGAGACAGCTTTCTTAAACCAAACTGATCATTTAAAATCGAAACCACACTGCCATATTAAATGCCTATGGCATCAACAATCTCACGTACGTTTACTCTTCGATCGGCCACACCATATCTTGGATTTTTTTGACATTTTCGGGTGTATTGACCTCAATTGGCCGTCCAAAACGTTCAGCGTCATTTGTACTTGTGCGACCACAGTGAAGTCAGTAAACCACTTTTTTTTACCATTGAAATCGATGGTGCAGAGTCCCCATAGTATTTTTCAAGCTTTTCCTAGGTTTGATTGTCGGCTTTTTTTTCGCAAAAAATAACGGTTATTGAGCACTTGAAATTCACTTTTTTCCATTTTTAAAAAAATCGACGAGGTTGTATGTTTTGAACAGCTCATAAACGCAAAGTAAACGACGGAACTTGCTCAATTTGAAAGGGTCTATTAACAGGTGGTACTTGATGGCAGCAGTGTTGCATTTCATATAACTACGAGGAAGTTCGAAAAGTCACGGACTTATTGATCCGCCTTCGTATATCATACATGGCACATATAGAATAACGTCATATATAATCTTATATTATTATAATTTTTTTTTTATTTTGGGCATGCACTATTTTCACAAAAAAAAACTTAAAATCTTTTTCTTTCATTTGAACCATTTGCAATATAATGAGGGTGTAATAAGCCAAAATCAAACAAATCGTTTTTTTTAAAGGACATCCCTACTGATTATTTTTTATGACGAATTCATTCAATTAATAATTTTGATGTTTTACCCGTTAGTTAACAAACTCAATGTACAAAAAACAAATAATAATCGAAAATATCATGAATGATGTATAGACTTGATAAAATTGATCGATATGAGGTTAAAATTATACATTAAATATAACAAAAATAAAACAGAAAACAAATACGATGGAAATAAATACTTTTATTTATATTTTTTGTTTAATTATAACATGAAACGACTATAAAACATTACCTACACAATTTCTTTTCGTTAAGAGTTTTTTAATAAGTAATTAATTTTTTGTTCTTTGAACTATAAAGTTCTTTGAATTGCAAAGAGTGAAAAACCGTAGGAAATTACAATTAAAGATGGTATATTTTAAATACAATAGTTGATATTTAGATATTCTCTTTTATCTTTAATTACCTGCTGTTAACACAAATAGATTTTGTTATTTCCAATAAAGTGGTTTTGTTTTAATTTTACCCTGGTGTTATTTCGGAATAGGAAAAATTTAATGATTTAATAAATTATAAAAAAAAATAAAAATATTTCATTAAAAATTCTGAACTTTTATTTTGCCAAATTTGCGTTGCCTTCAATTTTTATGATATGCATGAATGACATTTTTTTGTTTGTTTAATATTATCGGTTTTAATTTTTAATGTCTGATATTCATCAGTCATACACCTCATTGAGTTTAAACAAAATTTTAAATATATATTTACAATAAAAAAAAAAAATTTATTTAAATATAAAACGTAATTTTCAAAAATATAATGCTTGTGTATATATAAACGCCAACTTATAAATGTAGAATTTATTTTGTAGACAATATTATGTTTTTAGCTATTTGTCCATGATTTTTAAGATCTACTATTTAACCCATTTTACACCGCCGTTACTTTAAAGCAACACCTATATTTCAGGCCTGATAATTTTGGGTAGCAGATAGATATATCGCTCATTACTGCAATAACGTCATAACTTAAAAATTTAATTTTGTTGAAAACGAGTTTACATTTTTTCAATTTACTCCCACCTTGAAGAAAAAATAACGACATAATTTGTCTCAAGAGGTTTCAAGATATCAATAAGACTTTTGTACACAATATGATACGTGATATAACGAAAAATTCTGCGTCGTTAACTCAAAAATCATGTTTTTTGAGTTGTGACATTCTTGCAGTAAATGAGCGATATAATAACGTAGTAAAAAGCATATGATAATTAAGTCTTTCCTTTACAAATAATAAAAAAAAAATTTAAATAACTGCAATAGTTTTGCCATATAATGAATTCAAAAACACAATTTTTGACATTTTTTATTGCGCTTTTTTGAAAAAATATTAATTTATAGAAAGAAGACCGGTGTTATAAAGTTACAGGCTGATTGGTTAAGGACGTATGGGAAAATTTTTAAAATGTAAAAAATTCGCTGTGCAATATATACTTTTTATGTAAAATTAAAAGATCGGAAAAAAGATCGAAATTTCCGAACTTGTAAAAACTTTAATAATCAGAAAATTAGTTCATGTTTTTAATTTGAGTTTGAATTTTAACGTCTTTTTCAGTACAATTGCAATTAATACTATAATTAATATGCAATTTCATTTAATTTTAATTGTAAAGGCGTGGTAGAGAAGAATGAGTGTATTTTCTAAAAATCATAACTACATTGCAAATTTTCAATTTTCTGAATCAGACAGCGCAGTTTCTGGTATTGAACCTTCGTCAGTGACCCTGTTTTTTGAATAATGTAATATTTGTTATGTTTTATTTGTTCGATTGCGGTCTATATGAAATTTTCTGTGCAATCACTGACCGTGGTATAGATAAACTGATTTCTAATGCCACATGCACTCGCACTACACGTTAGACAGAGCGATTTAGCCCACTGATCTATCGTCAGGTCGAGTTTGTTGTAATTAAAACAAGTTTTATTCAATACACGGTGTTTTTTCTCTTGCATACATAATCTCAGAAGTACAACTCCAACAACACAACAGTTCTATTTTTAGAAACTTCACCTCACTCTAATTTTAAAAAATTCTCAAAAATCGTGAAAAAAAAATTGTGTACTAGGGTTTGATAATATTTGCTCTGCCAACAAACAAAAATATTATTTAAAAAAAAAATCATAACCCGTTAAGTACATACAAAGCGCCAAAGTTAAATTAAAATTGCGAATACCACCACTGGAGTTATCATTAAGTGTACAATAAATTCAAAGAAGTTCATTAAACTACCATTGCATCTGTCTACCAAATTACGTGAAAAATAACCACGGAATCGATGAGTGGTATAAAATGGGTTAAATAAATTGCAAAATTTTGCTAAAATTAATATCACGTGAGTAGATGCTAGAAAATGTTATTTTTAAATTTTAATGTGTTTAATGCCTTAAAGTCATAAATGGGACTAATTCATCACATTAAATAGCAAATGACACTATTCGACTTTGTTTTTGCATAAAGTGGACGTACTAATTATAAGTTCACTCATGTTATTGAGATTTTTTCAAAATATTTACAATATTTTAAAGTTTTTGAGACTATTTAAGAATAAAAATAATAGCAGTCGATACTAACCACTGTCGGTCAATTTTATTTTTTGCCTGCCTAATAAATATAAGTTCTGTAATGTTAAACTCATTATTAGTCCAGTCAAATAAGGCAAAAAAAGATGTCAACCTCCGAATTCCAGGTAATAGGTTGGATACTCGTATTTGGCTTTATTTTGGTGTTCTAAATACTGTCTCAAAAGTCTCATAAAATCTCATGTCTGCGTCGTGAGTTATTCAATGTCAAAGGTCACAAAAATCAGTTTTTGGCAATTATCTCGGTTTCTATTGCTCCAATGATGTCAACATCTATTATAAAAATTGTACGTCATGCAATTCGTAGCATATTTTGTTACAAACATTTTTTCATGCGCTCAACCGTGTTCGAGATAGAGGGCAGAGACTCCGGAGCGCTCACCCCTACCTGCAATTATTCAAGGTCAACCGTAAATCTCGGTTAATAATATCTTTTATAAAGTGACTAAATTACTAAAATATCACTAACAATGAATAATTTATATTATTTATTAGATAAAACAGTGGAGTACCATTATAACGAACTCGTAGGAATGCATTTTATTAAAAAAAGTCGTAAATCGGTGTTTTTTAATATATAAAAAATATTATTTTGAAAAATTAAACACTAAAAAGTCCCAACTAAACTTTATATTACCCGGTAATAAGTGTGGGAATAAGAAATTAATTTCGGTAACTGCCCAGGTAGAAATTGCCAAACATACAACAAAAAAAAAAATAGTACTGGCAAACCAAATAATTTTGTAAAGCCCACCTTGTTGGAAATCACCATGTCAAAACTAATATTGTACTAGAAAACCACTGTTTTATTCGAAAAGGCAGTGTTTGCCAGTGCCACTCGCAAATTATTTGACAGTATTGTTTTTTTTTGCCAATATTACAGTCATTAGTAGCATTATCTGTGTTTAATAATTTATTGTATTTCACACTTTAAATCAGCAATTCTTTATGTAAAGCGTGTTTTTTTTAGAGTGTCACAACTTTGAGTTGGCATCACTGCTTTAGCAACTATCAGCTGTTAAATGGGTGGTCACATTTAACAGCTGATAGTAGCTTTTTGTTTAGTTTGCTTTGAAATTTCATTATGAATCGACTTACACCAGAGCAACGCGTGCAAATTGTTGAAATTTTTAATCAAAATAATTGTTGTATTCATCAAACTTGATTTTAAATTTACATTCAAAACTTTATTTTCCGATGAAGCCTGTTTTTGGTTGAATGGGTACGTATATAAGCAGAATTGTCACATTTGGAGTGAGGAGAATCCACAGCCTTTTGTCGAAACACCATAACATCCACAGACCATTACTGTTTGGTGCGCTTTATGGGCTGGCGGAGTCATTGGCCCATATGTCTTCAAAAACGATGATGGTCGGAATGTTACTGTCAGGTATAGGAACATGATTCGAAATTTTTTCGTGGCTTAATTACGTGGCATTAATCTTGCTGATATGTAGTTTCAAGAGGACGGAGCCACATCCCACACAGCGGGCGCTACAATTGTTTTACTCAAAGAAACTTTTGATGAAAAATAATTTCACGTAATGACCACCAATGTCCGTGTGATTTAACCCCATTGGATTATTTTCTTCAAAGTTATGTTAAGTCACTTATCTCCGTCGATAAACCACAAACAATTGAACACCTGGAAATCAACATTCGCAGGGTTATCGGCGAAATACTACCGCAAATGCTACGAAAAGTTGTTAAAAATCGGTGTTCCAGATTGCGCCCTCTAACCGCCAGTCGTGGCGGCCACATGGCAGAAATCATATTTAAACATTAATTTCATAAAATTTTCTTTCCAATAAAGCCCGTTTCATTGATATTAGAAATATATTTCCTTATTTTATTATGATTTATACTTGCGTCTCTCTATAAAAAACACCCGATAAACGATTATTGCCGATGTCGATTGATGATTTTTTAATAAGTACTATTAAATAGCACTTTTTCAAACTTAATTGAACTTTAGATATTGGGAATCCACCAAACGGTGGCAACCAACTGTTGGCCGCTATTTCCAATCGGGTAATAAGACAATACTGTCAAGATTGTTAATCCGATGTTCTGCCAACGCATAACCGACCGTCGCCGACGCTTTTCCAGCAATGTGTCGATTGTATTTTTCTGCCTGGGTGGTTACTTTTCTATTACAAACGTTATTATTTTAACAAAGGCCTGTCCATTCTGGTACATAAAAATCGTAGATAGTTCTACGAAATAGGTATTTTAAAAAACTTTTTGAAAATTTTTGAAAACCAACAAATTGAAGGGGGGAGAACAGTCTTAAAAAAAAAATTTAAAATGCATTTGCATATAAAGTTATTGCTATTGAATTTATATGCTTACATTATTTCTTACCACTAAATATTAAAGAAGTAATATGACATTTCAACTGCTTTTTAAATTATTAAAATGCGATAGTAACTGTTAGAGATATAGCTGTTCCAAGTGCTTTAATGTCTTAATGTATTTTCATAATTTGTAATACCAAAAAAAAAACCTAAAAGTATAAAAATTTTAGCTTTTAATAGGAACAATTTTAGGAACATTTTTTAAAAATCATAAATCTTGTCATAAAAAAATGTAAACATAATTTTATATCAAAAATTAAGTATTTTATTAAAGTGTAAACTATTTTAAAATCGTAAAATAAAAGGGTTGAGGGAGGTGAAGAAAGTTCAAAATGCAGTCACAAATTGTATTTAAAGTACAAATACATTTTTATAAAGAAGCGGTTAATTCTAGATTACAGATCGTAAAAACGGACAACTGTAGTTTTGAAAATTTTTTTAAATTTGTTAAATAGTCCATCTACTTAACAAACTATGCCTCTTCAAATTACACAACTTTTTTTTTATTTTTTTAAGATTTTGAAAAATGAAAAACGTGAATAAAATCGAGAGTTTTTTAAATTTAAAATTCCTAAATGCGTCTTTAAAGCTACACAGAGTTTTTCTGTTCACAATTTTAAGAAAATGCGGACACCCTTATTTAGATTTGTGGCGACTTCTCGTGGAATTAATGATATACAATTTAATCAGGTCAAAATCCGCGGCAATAATATCTGGTTTTAATATAAATATACTTATGTAAGACCCACTGCAAATGTAGTTAAAAGCAAATGAAATTTCACTTAAAGAAAGGACAACTTATATTTCATTAAATTCAACTAACATTGTCATTTTTTTTTAATGTTCACAAAATGACTAACAATTGTAATAAAAAGTTTTTTTAAATTTCAAAACTCTAAATGCGGGATTGTCTTTATGGTTCCATAGAGTTTTTCTGTTCAGAATTTTAACAAAACGCGTACACCTTTAGTCATATTGATCGCGATTTATCGTGGAATTATTAATATACAATTAAATCAGGTCAATAGTTTTTATATAATTATACTTAGAATACTATGTATGTAAAGACCACTGCAAATGTTGTAAAAACAAATCAAATATCACTTAAAGAAAGGACAACTTACATTTGAGTAAATTCAACTGACATTGTCATTTGTTTTTTAATGTTCAAAAAATGACTAACAATTGTAGTAAAAATAAACCACATATGTTAGTAAAAAATAAACAAACATTTGTTTTTTTATTTGTTTAAATAACATAAAACTACTGTAAAAAATTAATGTAAAATCAGAAAACAGTCATTTGATGTGGTTTGTTTTTTTAAATTTAGTTTGTTCTACAAATGATTGACATTTGCAATAAAGATAAAGAAACTGTATTAAAACCCGAACAACTACATATTTTTAAAGCAGAAGTTCTCTAAGTGTATAGCTATTTGTATCAGTTTAGTTATTAATTAATGGCCTGTTTCTCGATTTCGAAAGAATGCTTTCTTTCGCTTTCTAAGCGAAAGAAAACTGATTTGGGTTTCTCTAACTACATTTCTATGCGAACGATGACTTGAAGTACAAGTCGAATGAAAACGTAATAGTTTTCATACAAAATTTGGTTTCTCTATTTCGAACGAGTTGTCAACAGTGCAAACGTAAATGTCAAGACCAGTCACTTGCTTTTTTGATTTCGAGTAACAAAATATTTTCAACAAAATATATCATTCATTCCATGAGAAAACGTAAAAAATCTGAACACGGGTCCTCTGATTTTGTTTATTTTTTGTGCATGAATATGATCCCATTTGTACATTTCCTTTTTCAGATCTCCAAATTTGTAAAAACTCGTCATTTTATGCACGTTTTTAGTTTTCATAAATATAAAAAAAAATGCTAAAAGTACTTCACTTTGAAGTCTGATAACTTTTTAATTGTATATCGCGTGTTATTAATTTAAACGATATTTGGAAGATGCACTTGTCTACTTTATAACAGGAGTTTTTAAACAATATGATTGCTAAAAAAATGCATACTTAATGCAAATGCAGTTTTCTAATGCATTTTTCAGAACTTTCTCCCCCTACGATAAAAAAAAAAATACAGTTTACTAAAATATGGAATATTAGCTAAATATACAAATACTGATTTTTATGGTACAACATGTCTTTTATTATTAATGATTTAAAAAAAAATATTTTTTTTATTCTATAAAATGGAAATATTTTTATACATTCTTGTATTTCATATTTTGTGTGATAAATTTAAAATACGAACTTATTTAGTAACTTGTTTGAAGACCTGTATTTATAAAAATATTCATTTATTAAAAAAAATATTGAAAGAACAAAAATCAGAAAAACGATTCAAATAAAACTTGTAATGTATTATTTAATCTTACTAGTATACTTATTGGCAATTAAAAAAAAATATAAGTAACGAATCTTTTAAATAGTATTTGGGAATAGAAGTTTTGGCTTGGTTGTTGTACGAGAAATAACCTAAGTACGTTATATTTTTATTTTTGAATCCAAAATAACTTTTTTGACATCATATCAAAAATTTAACTAGACGAAGTCATATAAAAAAAAGCCAAAAAAAAAAAATATTTTAAAAAACGATACAAAAATGTATAAAAATATTTCCATATTTTAGAATAAAAGAATAAACTTTGTTTAAAAAAATCATTACAAATAGAAGACATGTTTGTCCCATAAAAATCAGTATTTTTATATTTAGGTAAGATTCCATATTTTCGTAAACTGTATTTTTTTTTTGAAAATCGTAGGGGGAGAAACTGCATTTGCGTTACTTATGCACATTTTAAACAATAATTTTGTTTAAAAACCTCCAGTTGTAAAGTAGACATGTGCATATTCCAAATATCGTTTAAATTAATAACATGCGATATACAATTAAAAAGTTATGGCACTTCAGAGTGAAGCACTTTTAGCATTTTCATCAAATTTATGAAAATTAAAAACGTGCATAAAATCGCGAGTTTTTACAAATTTCGAGATCTGGAGAAGGTGTGCAAGTGGGACTATAGAGTATTCATGTACAAAATATAAAAAAAATCGGAGAACCTCTGAAAAAAATCCTCTTTTTCATTGTTCTTTGCTGAAATGAATGATATAAAATATAAATTATAAATATTTGTAAAAAAAGCAATGGATAACAAAAGGTTAGAATAAAATAACACGAATATTCGTAGATTATTAAGAACTTTAAATTTCAGCTTAAAGAAATCCACAATGGAACAGCTGAAAACGCTGGTGTACTTTTTTGATTTTCTTTTTTTGATTTATTCATTTTTCTTTTCTTTTGTTTTATTTATTTATTTGTCACATACAGCTGATCACTGTTAAGAAATGTTGTATTTATCTTCAAGCAATTTAGTAGTATTTTTTGTACTTTTAAAGAAAAATTGAATATATCCGGTCTGGCACCACTATGATTTGTAAATACGTAAAACACAAAAATTGGCACACGATAGCTTTCGAAATAGAGAAACCCAAATTGATTTGAATTCGAGTGACTAGCTATCGTTCGACTAGGTTTTCGTTCGAGATCGACGACTTATGACTTATTAAAGTTTCACTAAGAGCTGAGTACATAATCAAGAAAATCATTTTTGGTGTTCGCACTTTTGGGTTACTTGGAACTTGTGAATAGTGAAAGCTGTTAACCCATTTGGGACCAGCGCTATGTTATTACATTAGCTTTAGTTCCAAATATATCCACTAGGGGCACCTAAAATCTAGACAGTTAGTTACTTTCACATAGATCTATATTCCCACAAACTTTGTTCGGAAAATCTATATGCAATTACATTCGGTCGTAAAAGGGTTGAACAATAATTGCAGTTTAAATGTTAGCAGAATTCTGCATTTATAAAAAATTGTATTTTTATAAGACCCCCATTAAACTATTGTTGAAAACATATGAAATCTTCTATAATCTTGTTTAACATACGTGCTGTTTAACGAAAAAAAATATGTGTAATAAAATATTTACCAGTCATATTTCATGTATACTTTGTTTTCTGATATTGTTATGTTTGCATGTTTTTTTCCGATACTCAAACATTCCTCTACATAGGATATCAAACAACTGCTGCAAAAGTTTTACAAGTTTTTGTGCAAGAAATAAGTAGCAAAGCAGCAAGTAAATATTCAAAAAAACATGAATATTTTTTGGTAAAAACAAAAAATTCCAGTTTTTTATGCAACATTTTTTTTTTTATTTTTCCGCCAAATTTATGTTTTTTTACCGCCCTTGTGTCATACATGCATGCGTCCGTTTATTGTGGGTTGCCAATGTCGATTTGGTTTACTTTTTTGGCTGTTAGCCAAAAAAACTATATGAAAAAAAAAAAAAAAAAATAAACATCAAACAACAAAATACAACCACTGACAATAGTAAAACTGAACGACAACAAAAAGAGACTAGTAGTATCAATAAAAATGAAAATTAACCTATCAAAACCTTTTTTTCCCCAGCTTCCACTAAAGGTTGATTAGAAAATATTTTTTACAAAAGCAAAGTTTAAATTTTCAAAAATCTAAATATTGAAATATTTTATTAAACCACTTTCGCCTAGAATCAAAAATTATGCACAAATTTAATAAAAGCAAATACAAGTTTTTTTTTTTTTAATTAATTTTAAATATTTTTTAAAATGTCTAATTTGGAGAAGTCGATTGCTTCTTTTTTAACATAATAGTTGTAATTAAAGAAAATAAATAAAAGTTTGATATAATTTTTATTAAAAATAAAAAATTTTTTTTTCGGCCTTTAATTGTGCAATGAAAATAAAAATTATTCAAGTTCGATGCCATACTCTATAGTTCTGTACATTTTGTTTTTATTTAAAACAAAACAAGTGTGCAAATAAAAAGGAAAAAAAAAACAAAAAAACGTGTATTAAATATGTACCAAAGGTAGACCTTGCATATAACAAACAAGTTTTCAATTTATTTTTGATCAATGGTGATAATCTTTAACTTCTCGTTTAGTGAGAAAACTAGTTTATATAAATGCTTGATGTTTTGCATGGGATTGTCACTTCTTTCAATACGTGTTCTTATGATGGGAACCTGGAAAATTTCCGAAATAGATCTATCAACACATTTCTGAAATAATAAATTTGAAAACAAAAAAACTCTATAGATTATTTGTTAGGACAATATCCAAATAAAGAAATAGAGAGTATTGCCTCGATCTTGAATAATTTTCATTTTCATTGAAAATAAATAAATTTAAATAAAGAGAATTTGTGTTGCCGTGTGGAATGACGCCATTAAAAACATTTTATAAAAATTTGATTAGCATGTGAAAAATTTAGCAAAATTTGAATGTTTTCGTCAAAGTTTGCATAATATTTGCAAACATATCACTTAGGTTTGGTAACACAATAATTATCTTTACTTAAAAGAAAAATTTAACCGTTACAAACCTGGGGAAAAAAAGGCTAACGAAACGTAATTTATATCATGACTACAAATTTGTGAAACTTTTAAATTGATCAAAAACATTCTGCTTAATTCTTTTATTTCGGTTAATGTTTTGACCAAAAAAAGAGCCGCTGGGAAAATTACTGAATGACTTCTAGCAGATTTGGATTAAAGGTAAATATATGTTAAAGGGTACTAAACTGACGAACTAAACGCAATCTATTGGCATGCCCTTCTTACTTTTAAGCTTTAAAAAGGTATGGAAACAAATTTCTCCAGTTTCCTTTTATTGAATTTTTTCCCATTTTTTTCCAAAGAAACTGTAGTAAAATGGGTATCGAATTCAAGGTGTTTTAAAGATATATCTAACGATTTACCAAAAAAAAAATTTAAAAGGGTTTTCGTTTATTTGTTTTTAATGGGACCATTTTGGACCCCACCTTGTTTCTTCGTTATTTTATTATTTTAGTACCATTTATTACTTATCCAAAATTAATCAAATTCTGAAAGATTCATTATGTAGATTTCCTTGTCAGATTTTTTTTTTTTTGGTCAAATGTCAAGAGAGTAGCACATTATGGATCAAATCGCATTAAATAATTATTTGTATCAAGTTTAAATACTTTTAACCAATTGAAAAGCTTTACACTGTTATAGTGATAATATAAATTACTTTTAATGGGTACATTTTTCACCACGCCACGAACGGTTAAAGATTTTTTAAATAAAATTAAATATAATTATAGCCGATGCACACACAAACACGAATTATAATTTTTTAAAAAAAATCTTTAAAATTAATTTAAAAATAAAATTGTTTGCTTTGTTATGAAATTTGTGCATCATTTTTGATTACAGTATAAAGTTTTTTGTGATATCCGATGAAGCCTGAATTCAAAATATGAATAATTTTGAGTATGTGAATTTAAGCTTATGTGGCCGTTTATCTGGTATTTGGGCTGTATAAAAAATTAAGTGAAAATCCAAATACGACAGCTTGTAGGACAACTCCTTAGAACATTTTCTTGTTAGAACTAATTAGAAAAAGTTTTATAACAATTTAGAAAACAACTCAATAGCCCCACATTAGGATACATGTACCATAAAGTAGACCTAAATTAAAAAACTCTGAAAAACCATATAAAATCGTAAGAAAATTAAGTAGAATTAACAAAAATTTGTATTTAAATTAAAATTTATTTTGAGTTTGTTAGTTAAAACTTTTATGTATCGTTCAAAGCTGCTTAAGGGGTTACCATACATAATGCTTAAACCACTTAAAAATGACTTAAACATGGAAAAAAATAAAAAAAAAATAGAAAAATATGTTAAAGGTCCATTTAGGGAACATTATTAAAAATTTATTTTTCACATTTTTTTCTATTTATTCTGTTTCTTATAGAATTAAAATAATTAAAATTGTGAATAAAATTCTTACCGTTTGCAAAAATTCGACTTTGAAAGTTATTTAAAAATTGTTTGTTATTCTCCTTTTATGTTTAAAAAAAAATTAAATTTTATATTGCGTTTTTTTGAAACAACACTATAACGCCAAGAAAAACGTGTACATTCAAGTCGAAACTTCTTCAAATGAAGATGGCGGAAATTAAATTCGTTGACAGTTGCCAGTTTTCGACATATTCATTCAACCACATTAAAAAAAAAACGAAATGTTCACTTTAGGGAACAGGCCACAACTGGAAACATTTCCTTATATTAAATATAAATAAATAATTAAAAATAAAGTTTTTGAAAATTTCAAAATTTGAAAATTTTCAATAATATCAGACCTATTCACAAATGGGTCCTCCGAAATTCGGCATGGGCTAACGTTTAACATAAAAAATCGATTTTTGTTATTTGGATCTATTTGCAATTAAACTACTAGGGTGGTCTCAAAATTAGCTGACGTATCGATGGCGGCTGTACTAATTTTTGTTGCTGATTTTAGCAAAATATTTTACTAATTTTTGAAAACTAATTTCTAAATTTAGCAAAAACTTTGCTAATCACAAAAAATATATATATTTTAAATAACTCAAATATTTTATTACAGAATTTAAATTAAAATGATGATCACCTATTAGGAAAAAAGTGTAATGGATTGAAAAACAAAGTCGTTTTATTTAACTTTTTTTTTGATTTTTATTCTGTGAAGTTCTATCTGAAGTAATAAAATTTAGCAAAATTTAAATTGCAGTTTAACTGAAATTTTACTAAAATTTGGTAGCTGCTACTATTTTTTTCTACCAATTTAATTTTACTGCAGTTCAGCAGACACGTGTTGCTAAATTTAGTCAAAAATACCCCAAATCTCAAAATAGTAAAATTTCCCGTAATAACAGCAACATTTGTAGTGGTCTTTACAGATTTTTTTTCTTAGTGTATTTAGATAAAATTTTAACTCGACATTTGATTCTACGCCAAAAATCACTAAAAAAACTTTTTTTTTCAGTTCCACCATTTAGGGTGGTCGGAAAATTCTATTTTTTAAATAGATTTTTTTTAATCACACACAATTAGAATGTGTTCCCGACTGAGAAAAATTTTACCAAGATTTTGTATTATCGCAACCCGCTGAAAAGTTATTAAAGTAGCAATTTTGTAAAAAAAAGTCACGAAATTGAAAAAAAAAATCCCTTCAGCCATAACTGAGTGGTCGTCAAATGGCAGTTATTTTCGACGTCCGAAATGATGGACACGGAGGGGGTCTAGGGGATCAATTTTCTTTTACACTACTATTATTAGATCAGAGACCACGAAAATCGTGAACATTTAAAAATTTCTTCGGCGCAAAATGTATGGTAAGGGTTAAAAAGTTATTAATCACTAAAAAATCCAAAAAGTGCGTTTTAAATATGCATTTAAATCGAAATAGGCGCAAACCCCAAATAATATACACTAAGAATCTAAAAATATGCACTTAAAATCAAAAAAAATATGAGCGTACAATTTTTGATTTTTTAAAATCGATTTATTACTCGAGCTTACTGGTTTCAAAATGAAATTCAATATAAATGTCTACAAAAATGAAATGTAATGTTGAGGGTTACAAATGTTTTCTTTATTTTTAGCTAAAACAGATATTTAATTTTTACAAAATATGCAATTAAATTGAAAATTTGAAAATATACAACAAAAAATGCCAAAATATGCCATAAATATGCATTTATCGCAAAATATGCAAACTTATGCATTTATAACAAAATATGCAAAAATATGCAACAACAAATGGATGACATTTTTTTCTTTAAAATTCTCTGATTCGGAAGAGTATTTGTCAAAACCGATTTTGGGCTACTAACTGCAAACTTGCATTTCCATGAAATTCCTTGCACTATTAATCACTAAAATATTAAATTTTAGTAAATACAACACTTTGAAAACGTAATAACTCTTTACTGGTGTTTCATAAAGCGAAAAGTTTTTGCATAACTTTTCTCGGATAAGAATGCTTCTTGATTTTGTAGTATACAAAAATATTTCATAAGTTTTCTAAAAATTGCTTTTTTTCGACCACCCTATTGCCAAAATTTTGTACTTTAAACGGGGAAAAGTGTTTTTAATAGTTTTCTAGTGTGGAATCGAATGGTGAGTTCAAATTGCATATAAATAGAACTCTATTTTATTGATGCAAATACATTTTAAAATTGATGATATAAAACAAAAAAAAAAAAAGAAATCTTAAAGCTTTTTGACAAGCTCTACTACGTACATTAGGATGTCCCTTAAAATAGTTTTCATTCATGACACCGCAAGACAGTGGAAAATGCTCCATTTTGGAAAAAAGTGTATTATTATTAACAATTTCCAAAATTCGAAAATTCAAAATTTCGAAAAACTTATTATTTCATTTGTTTTTTAAGTGTGCTCAAATTTACTCAGATATGGAATTCTGAATTCATCGAATATCATTAACCCACTTGATATTAAATTTGGTTCTAAAATGACATACGAATTTGATAAAAATGTAAAAACGTATTTTTTTTTTAAATAAATGTAAAGCTTTTTAAAATGCCTAATTTGAAGATGTCGATTGTAATGTCATAGATGTTATTAAAAAAAAATAGCTGGAAAAATTATAATCTTAGTTTGCATTTGAAGCGACTCCTTTCCCGGACATTTTATGAAAAAAAGCTTATTTTGTGAAAAATTAAAAAAAAAAAAAAAACATTTTATGTGTTATCATCAAACTTTGCATTATTTTCAAAAAAAATATCACTTACATTACTTAAGACTATAATTATTGTTTCTGTTATTTAAAAAATATTTATCTCTTAGTTGCCTGGGGACAAAAAACCCATGAAACTTAATTTTAATTATGACTATAAGATTGCAAAGCATTTTAATTAATAAAAAAAATCTCAATTTGATCAAAATAATTATTTTATGTAACTTAATCCATATAGGGTTAAATCTTACACTCTGGGCAAAAAAAAAACTACTAGGGAATTTACAGAAAATCTTTCATAATTGTAGGAAAAATATCACTTAAATTTGATATGAATATAATTATATTTACTTTTAATTCAAAAAATATTTAACCCTCAGTGGCCGGGGTACAAAAAAGGTTCAATGAAACTTAATTAAAATTATGACTTCAAGATTATAAAGCCATAAATCTATAAAAAATATTCCACTTAATAAAAATTACTATTTTGCATAATTTGATTCATATAGGGTTAATCTTTCAGATTTTTTATTAAATTCGGTTATGCGATAGAGGGTACACAACTAACGAACAAGCGCAATTCTTTATAGTCCCAATCATATTTATGGGATGTTTTTGATAAGCCCTATTTAACCCTTAAAAAGTGTTGTTCTGTAAAATTCCTAGTGGGTACATTGGCCCTATATGAATCAAGTCACACAAGATAATAATTTTATCAAGTAGAATTTTTTTTTTTGATCCATTTAAAGGCTTCATATTCTTTTCATAATGTAAAGTAAGTTTCATGGGTCTTTTCTGGCCCCCGGCGACTAAGTGTTAAAGATTTTTTGGATAGAAGTTAATATAATTATAGTCATATCAAATATAAATGATGCGAAAATTGTGCAAACTTTGAAAATTTGCAAACAGTCAAATTTGTTTTATATTTTTGACAAAATAAGCTATTTTCATAAAATGTCCTGGAAACGAGTCACTAAGAATAGAAACTCGAATTATAATTTTGCCAAATTTAATTATTTTTCTATAATAACAACTATTCTATTATAAAAATAGCAATGGACATCGGCAAATTAGGCATTTTAAAAAATCTTTAAAATTAATTTAAAAAAAACACGTTTTTGCATTTTTATTAAATTCGTGGGTCATTTTGGATTCTTTGCTAAAGTGATTAGTGATATCTGATGAAGTCAGAGTTCCATATTTGAATAATTTTGAGTATACTACATGAATAAATGAAATAAAAAGTAACTTTTTTTTCGAAATTTCAAATTTTAGGAATTTTTAATAATAATACACATTTTTTTCTAAAATTAGCCATTTTCAGCAGTTTGATTTCTTCCATTTGGAACCATTTGTAATGAAAGGCACACCCGAACAATGATATATATTATACTAGCGGGCGTTGCCCGCTACGTTGTTAGCGTGCCTTAGACCTAGTTTTTGGGATGATGGATAACTTTTCAGTTTGCCCACTATCTGTGTACAAAAATTTAATAAAATCCTTTAAGCCATATAAAAGATAACAAAAAGTGGGAGTAAAACTGCCACGCCCACCAAGTCTTAATCTATAATAGCAAATAGTGCTTATGAGTCATCCCAATATCTGTGTACCAAATTTCAATAAAATCTGTTCAGCCATATAGAAGATAGTGAAGATGTGGGCGTAAAAGTGCCACGCCCACAATATCTAAATTTGATATAACTTAAAGTGCTTATCTGTGGCATCTCTTTCTGGGTACCAAATATCAATTGCATCGGTAAAGCCATATCGAAAATAGTGAAAAAGTGGGAAGTAAAAGTGCCACGCCCATCATATAAAAATTTCATATAGCCTATAGTTCCTTCCAGACCGCCCACTTTCTATGTGTCAAATTTGAATAAAATCGGTTCAGGCGTTTGGACGTGATGCTCACACAAACAAACAAACAAACCAACAGTCATTTTTATAATATTAATAAGGATACATAATTCTGTTAAAATGTATGCATTACTTACTTTCTTACTCCTTAAATTTCCCATTTAAATATCCTATTTGTTTACAGAAATATATATTGCAAATTGGTTATCCTTGTTTTTGGACCATTGTTCATCATTTACAAATTATCGCCTAATCTGCACTTAGTGCTATGTGTTATTTTGATATTTTTTTATTGTACCCTTTAGCGCATCGCTCTATTACAGAGATTAAGTACGGATTTCTTACAAAAGCAGTATTTTAGTAAATAAGGTTAAGGCCTATGATGTCAACAAAATATATTAAAAAGATAATATAAATCAGATGTTTCGCTCCCCTAAAAAACACATAGCATTACTTGCAGGCAAGCCGCCAAATCATTATAATTTTATTTATTTATTTTTCTATAAATATCAAAATTAATAATATAAATTTCTCTATATTTATTTTAATTTATTTATATAAAAAAAAAACGTATTGTGCTACTAATACATATTTATTTATGTGTTTTTCTATGTGTCTACTTGTTGTCTAAACTACAAAAAAATAAATAAAAAAAAAATATTTATACAATCCGTGTTAGCAAAATACTTTAACAATAGAGGTGTCAGTTATTGCTGTCAGTATATTTTGATAGATTTTTTTTTTTGAAGTTGATTGTTGACATGACTAATGTAAAAAATTGTATATTGAATGTTTTTTTTTAATATTTACAATTTATTTGTCAATGTCATTTATTTTAAATTTAAATTTAAAATAAAAACAAAAAAAAAAAAAAAATTAAGAGTTCGTAAAAGTTTTTACATTATGTACTAATTGTTTTGATTTAACTAGGAAGTCCTTTTTAATTTCCAAAAGACAATGATTGACAGAATTTGGAAAATTATAGAAATTTGATTATAATAATATATATTTTTTATGACAATTAAAATATATTAATTTATTTAATTCAGACCAAACAAGTTTCGATATTATAGAGTGGCACAATACTCAGTTTATTTAAAAATCGGCAAAATGTTTGGTTTTTTTTTATTTTTAAAAAAACATGTTCATCTTTTTCAAACGATCTAAAAAGTTGCAACGAGTAAAGGCCTCATTAGTTGTTACTTTCTGTTGCCGTTCTGTGTCGTTCTGTTCTGTTGGTAATATTTTGTAATTAATTTTTCTGTGAGAGGAATCAGCTGTTTTAAAAAGTAAAAGAAACTCAAACCAAAAATATTCAAATCAGGGATGATAAATGCGATTTTAAAATAGTACCAACCTGCATATAAAATAGTACTTTTTCGGCATCACAAGTATAAAACAAATTTAAATATAAATTAACAAACAAATCTTTGCACCCTCCAAAATGAACAATTACAAATGAAACAACAAAAATATATTAAAAAAAAAAATATGTTAAGAGGTGAAAACAAAAGTTTGAGATGAAAAACTTTTTTGGATGTAAAAAAAATTGTGTCGTGAAATTGTGATTGGTAGCAAACAAATTCAATTTCACATTTTTATAAGTTTTTTATTATTTACTTTTTTGAAAATCAAAATTTGTTAATAATAATTATAACCCTTAGTGATTGAATTCAATAATTGGTATAATCGGTTAATAAAACTCTAATATAATCATCTGTAATCAGTCGCACTCAGTGAAATCATTTGATTGAATTCACAGCGTTTGGTTCCGAATTAATTCATTGTTCAATGGGACTGCAAATCGAATAATTATTGAATTTTAAAGGGACCAAGAAATTCATACATAGAAAAATTTGTAAATCGTACTAAATGAGTCATATTAGTATCATGGTACATCTGAGGTTCAAATAGTACCATAAAAAGTACTATAGTACTAACTTTATCATCCCTGATTTAAATATTGAGAAAAATATTTCACAACAAACCAATACATACGCACATTAGGCTGTCACTTAACGTTGAATTCTATTTGCAATAGATTTGTCCGCAACAGAACAGAACGAAAAAGTGAAAAGTAACCAGAAGTACAGACTTTCAATTGAACAGAAACAAAACAGCTGATTCGTAACAGAACAGAACGTACAAACTAATTCTGCCTTAACTTGGATTAGATTTGAGAAAATTATTCGAAAAAATATTTTTCTTAATTAATATTTCAATATATCTATTTAAAAGATACATTGCGTATAAGCAATAAATACTATATACGTTGCTTTCCAAGCCAACTGCCATGGTACTGGAAAAAACGTTTCGCAGCATTGCTAAACTAACAGCATTTGTTCTCCTATGAGTAGGGTAGTTTACCGGACTTTCCCGTTTCCCGGTAAAGCAGGATTTTTTTTAATTTCCCGGGAACCTGAGAGTTTCCGCACAATAGTAAAATTAGTAAAGTACTTAAAGCAATAAGGTTTTCCTTTTATTTACTTTTTCCTTCATAGGAAAAATTAATTTAAATTTATTAATAATATTGTATCAAATACATAACAATCTCATAATCTACACCATTTCTACTTTAAATTGAAAAAATCCAAATTTATTAGAGAAAATACAAATAAAAATCAAGAAAGCAAAGTTAATTTTGCGAAAATACTAATTTATATTGGAACAAATAAATTGATGACAAATTGAAATTGAGAGATGAGATTGAGATTGAGACTGAGACTGAGAAACAAAACTTAATATTGAGAAATGCAAATTAATTTGAAAAATATTTAATAATAATATTGAGAACCCGATTAAAAAATGTATATGTATATACATTAGTGTGTCCCTTAAGGTGTTCTACAAGTTTAAATGTTAGAAATGTTGAGACGCTACCCTCTACTTTTTTTGTATTTGTCTTGAAAATAACTCATTCGAAAATTTAAGCCCCTACGACCACGCCTTCCCGATAGGGTCGGGAAGGCGTTTGTATGGGAAAAAGGGATATTTTTTTTAGTTTTTGCTGTTTTTTTTGCAACATTGCAGTAGTTTTTACTCTAGATGATAAATTAATCGAGATAAGGATAAAATTATGTATTCAAAAAGGTATAAAAATCCAAAATCGGTTAAGAACTACCCCAGTAATAATAAATGCCCCAGACCACTAATGTGCCAAATACCACTTCAGCATGTAATGGCAGAAGTCGGCACCCTCGTTTCTGCCAACACCCTTGTATAATAATATCGCACAATTTGAATTAAGAATTATTATGAAACAAAAGACATTTTAACAAATCTCACACTTGATACGTTATTTGGCCTAGTAATTCTCAGACGACCCTCGACACAATCTGAGAGTATATAAAGCACAACATCACAGGAATCGGGATCAGTTGTCTGCAGCCGTGGTCGTGAACACAAGGTAAACTTACTAATAACTCTGTCTTCTTTTAGCTCTCAAGGACTTTGCCTGAAAAGGAAGCGTGCCGTCATAGGTCACTTCCATCCTTAGATATCCTGCCGTATCCTGCGAAGGTCCTTTGACATCCTGGGAGTATCCTGCCGTATCCTGCGAAGGTCCTTTGACATCCTGGGAGTATCCTGCCGTATCCTGCGAAGGTCCTTTGACATCCTGGGAGTATCCTGCCCAATCCTGCGAAGGTCCTTTGACATCCTGGGAGTATCCTGCCGTATCCTTCAAAGGTCCTGCGCCATCCTTGCGACATCTTGCGAAGGTCCTTCCACCTCCTTCGAGTACACTGCGAAGGCCCTGTTAGCATCGGAGTGTGTGCCGTTCGTAGGTCGCCTCCCCTCAAGTGTGTGCCGTTCGTTGGTCGCCTGAGGGTATCGCTACGGACAACATCGGAGTGTGTGCCGTTCGTAGGTCGCCTCCCCTCAAGTGTGTGCCGTGCGTTGGTCACCTGAGGGTATTTCCTGTAGAAAACTTCAGGGCCAGTGTCCATCCTAAACAACCATTCTTTCCCTTTCTTTGTATTTTAGCTTAAATGTTCTGGTAATTAGATTAAGAGAATAAAGTACGCTTTATAACGTTTAAACCACGACTTTTACTCTTTGTCACTGACAAAAATAAATATCTGTGACGATCCCTACCCCCGCGAGCTTACCCCGGCTAACGGAGGAAATCTCGTCGTTACAGTGGCGCCCGAGCAGGGACAAAGAGTTTAAGGTTGTTGATATCGTTACCAGACCACTAAGCTTGAACAAGATACTTTAGATATTTCCACTACTACGCTTTCTCGTACCCGTTCGTCATGTTACGTACCTCGTGGGTATATTCCTTAAGAAAGGAAGAACTGATTTCTTACCTTAGCGAGTTTAGTCTGGAAGCATCAGGAAACGTCGAGGAGTTACGCAAACGACTCGTTCAATTCCTAGGCGGAGAACACGAATCTCAAATTAAAACCAGACTTCTAGATATTCAATCCAAGCAGGACCCTACAACCTCAGGCGGGGAAGGTAAGATTTCGACTCCTAGGAAGCATCAGACGGTGGAGGAGATTCTCGATCCTCGAAACGAAGAAAGTCAGGAACATGAATCGTCCCAAATTCCCGTGCCCACACCAGTTGGCGGTTCGGATCTTAAATCAACGGCTGACGAAATCCGAAAATGGGGAGTCAAGTTTGACGGGGCTGCCCAACCACTTGAATTCATCGAAAGAATTAAAGAGTTAGCGCGCATGTATGCAATCGAGATGAACACTATGCCAGCCATGATGCCCGAGATCCTCATCGGCAAGGCACTCATATGGTATCGAAACAACAATCGGTATTGGGTCACATGGTCGGCATTCCAGAAGGATTTTCTAAAATTCTTTTTACCACCCCGGTATTTCGAGCGCTTAGAGGATGAGGTCAGGAAGCGACATCAAAGAACCCGTGAGACGTTCAAAGACTACACGCTTGCCATGCAGAACCTTATGCGACATACCGGGTATTCCGAGATACAGAAGCTTGAACGTATATTCCGCAACGCCCTTCCCGAGTACCTGTGGTACATCCGCCGAAAGGATTTCGATTCCCTGGACGAACTCTTGGAAATGGCGGCCGATCTTGAGTGCATTCCTGTCAAGCCCCAACACCCCGGTGAACACCACCGCTTGATGGCACCAGAGGAGGGTCTGCAACAGCAGAATTATGCTATACCCAATCCCCGGGACGCGTGTCGTAATTGCGGACAAAGGATAAGAAAGATCCAGTGCTGCCGCCGTTCGGGAAAGAATCGTCGAGCCCGCGCAGAACGGGGGAGTGTTGGCCCTCGGAGAAGTTTACCCTCGCAACTAGAAACATCCTTGAAGTACACCACTACCAGATTAATCGCTAACGTTATCCTGGAGGATCGCCTGATAGCCGCTACTATTGACACCGGAGCCACAAGTTGCTTTGTAAGTAAAAACTTGGTCAACACCCTTCACGATGTCTCTTCACTAGAGCCGTACGAATCAACGATAACGCTAGGCGACGGGACCATACGATATATCACCCATGCTCTAGAACATGATGTCACGTTGGGGAATCGAAAGATAAGGACAAAACTCCTCGTCATGGTCAACTCACCTGAAGATTTCATTATTGGGCTGCGATTTCTGGAAAGCTGCGAAACTAAAATCACTATTGCAGGGCTAACATGTGAATTCCGGCAAATACCAAGTCAAAACCCCACACATGACAACCACGAGATCATCCGCCGTCTAAAATCGTCAGAAGAACACCCGGCACCTGTCGCTGACTCTAGGACTGTTCCCGATCCGGAAAATACAATGACCCATACGGCCATAACTGGAAAGGAAGAAGCTCCGATAGAAACCGTTGAAACCGACCTGACGGCAGAATTTAAATCACGGTCCCCGGTAATAATATCACAATATGTTGCCAGTAAGTCACCGACCATTTGGCATGACGACCACGCGCCGTTGGGTCAGCCAAATACACCGTGTGCATGCAAACAATATACCCCAGTCAAGCCACCACGAACTACTCCGGCTCACTTGAAAACGTCTCCGACACCATCGACTTCGTCCGAATCACACACGTCGTCACCGTCATCTTCGTCCTCCTGCCCATCGTCGTCCTCCCCCTCGTCATACGCGTCAACGTCGTCCTCTTCATCTGAGTCCGATACAGACAAGGGCCCACGAAGAAAGGAAAAACGAGTTAACACGAGGCTAACTAGCACTCGTGAGGGCACACCACCATCCAGCGCTCCAGTATTTTCACCACGGCCGTCTTACACGCCACCTTACCCAACGCCACAAGATCGATACCACCCTATCATCACAGAGGACGACATTTCACAGTCGGTCCAGAAAAAATTACAACCGTACGTCCACAACACGTTGGGCCGTTATAAACCAGGGGTTCGTGGCAATCAAATCTGTGTCATAGACCATCAAAGATACCGTGTACATGTAAATCGCCAGCATTTGGCCATAGTCAAACGTTTGGGCCCGTTGGCGAATCAACAAAGTCCC
This sequence comes from Delia radicum, assembly GCA_021234595.1. Taxonomy (NCBI): domain Eukaryota; kingdom Metazoa; phylum Arthropoda; class Insecta; order Diptera; family Anthomyiidae; genus Delia; species Delia radicum. Next base: position 139,172,554 of record CM037852.1, read on the forward strand.
CGAAGTAAGGACACATCCTTCCACCAGGTTCCCCAAGGGGGGAGCATGTGTAATGGCAGAAGTCGGCACCCTCGTTTCTGCCAACACCCTTGTATAATAATATCGCACAATTTGAATTAAGAATTATTATGAAACAAAAGACATTTTAACAAATCTCACACTTGATACGTTATTTGGCCTAGTAATTCTCAGACGACCCTCGACACAATCTGAGAGTATATAAAGCACAACATCACAGGAATCGGGATCAGTTGTCTGCAGCCGTGGTCGTGAACACAAGGTAAACTTACTAATAACTCTGTCTTCTTTTAGCTCTCAAGGACTTTGCCTGAAAAGGAAGCGTGCCGTCATAGGTCACTTCCATCCTTAGATATCCTGCCGTATCCTGCGAAGGTCCTTTGACATCCTGGGAGTATCCTGCCGTATCCTGCGAAGGTCCTTTGACATCCTGGGAGTATCCTGCCGTATCCTGCGAAGGTCCTTTGACATCCTGGGAGTATCCTGCCCAATCCTGCGAAGGTCCTTTGACATCCTGGGAGTATCCTGCCGTATCCTTCAAAGGTCCTGCGCCATCCTTGCGACATCTTGCGAAGGTCCTTCCACCTCCTTCGAGTACACTGCGAAGGCCCTGTTAGCATCGGAGTGTGTGCCGTTCGTAGGTCGCCTCCCCTCAAGTGTGTGCCGTTCGTTGGTCGCCTGAGGGTATCGCTACGGACAACATCGGAGTGTGTGCCGTTCGTAGGTCGCCTCCCCTCAAGTGTGTGCCGTGCGTTGGTCACCTGAGGGTATTTCCTGTAGAAAACTTCAGGGCCAGTGTCCATCCTAAACAACCATTCTTTCCCTTTCTTTGTATTTTAGCTTAAATGTTCTGGTAATTAGATTAAGAGAATAAAGTACGCTTTATAACGTTTAAACCACGACTTTTACTCTTTGTCACTGACAAAAATAAATATCTGTGACGATCCCTACCCCCGCGAGCTTACCCCGGCTAACGGAGGAAATCTCGTCGTTACAAGCAAGAAATTCGAGCTCAAATTTTAAACGTTTTTAAAATTGATTACTGAAATATAATTTGTTTATTTAATACACTCATAATTGTGAGACATAAAAGAAGTTTTTTGTTTGGATGGCGTTAAACTGTCCTACGGTGATGTTAAAAAGGAACAAAATTTTTGGGGTGTTTTTCAAATCTCCAATTTCAAACTTTAAAAATATTTCTTCAACAAAATCGAACAAATTTAGATTTTTATTGCTTAAACTTGATTAAAACATCTAAGAGATTAAAAATAAAAAAATTTTAAAATATCCCCCAGTACACTTGGGTAGGGCAACGATTTAAATTTTACGGATTTCGAGGAAATTGTGTTTTTTAGTAATAAAAAGGCTTATTTGTTGCCATAAAATATTTGAAATCAAAAATTAGCTACTTTTGTAGTTTTATTTTATAAGCATTACTCAAAGTTAAAAATAAAAATATTTGGAACATTATTAACCCATGTGGACCTGCGACCCCAAGTCACCCCAAACTTATTTATTTCAATTTTCAAAAAACGTTAAAGATTTTCTTACTACTTTTGAATTTTAAGAAACGTGATCTGAAATATTTTTTTTTTTTATTAATTAATAATCATATAATTACAAATTATATACTATTACCCTAACCGAGCACTAGCTACTATGGCCTTCGGCGCGTTGTAGCGAAAACAGAATAGTGCCTAGATTGCATCTGCTTTGTATCTTATTGTATATCTAAACTGATATGTCTAAATTGTAGACAGATTTTGACCTGATTTAATTGTACAGGGTGTCTGGTGGCAAATTTATATTTTTAAAGACGATTATTTCAAAAAATAATAATCGGTGCGGAAGGAGGGTGGCGACGTTGAAATTATTAATTGTGCGGATTTGTCAGTCACGATGTCGCAGTAGTCGAGTGAGCATCGCGCGTTCGCTGTGGAGACATTTTTTAAGAGTAATGATTCTTGAAAATAAAAAAATTATTCAAGATCGAGGCCATACTCTATATTTCTTTTTAGGATATTGTCTTAACAAATAATCTATAGAGTTTTTGTTTTCAAATTTATTATTTGACCATTTCAGGAATGTGTTGATAGATCTATTTCGGGAATTTTCTAGGTTCCCATCATCAGAACACGTTTCGAAAGCGGTAACAATCCCATGCCAAACATCAAACATTCATAGAAACTAGTTTACTCACTACATGAGAACTAATTAATATATGAGCTTGAAGTTAAAGATTATAACCATTGATCAAAAAATAAATTGAAAACTTGTTACTTATGTGCAAGGTCCACCTCTGGTGGATATTCAATACACGTTTTTTGTTTCTCTCTCCTTTTATATGTTCCCTTCCTACACTCTTTGATTTTAAAAAGGTTTACATTTTTGCAAAATATAGAATTTTTGATATAAAATTAAGTTTCGATTTGTTTTTGACAAGATTTATGATTTTTTTTAAAAAAGTTTACTTAGTGAATTCCTATTAAAAACTAACATTTTTATGTTTTTACGTTTTTTATTTTTTTAATTACAAAAGATGAAAATACATTAAGAAATTAGGCTCTTAGAACATCTATCATTCTATCATTCTATCTATCATTTAAAAAGCAATTAAATGGTTTGACAAAACTGTTCTTAAAAAAAAAAAATTTACCTCCTCTGAAATTAAAAAAGAAAATTTTTTTCTATCTTTTTAGGGGACCCCGGCCCCAAAAACCGGCATATAAGTGTGTGTACTCAAATTAAAGGAAATATTTCTTCAAGATTTAAAAATGGTATTAGTTTTTTGATTCATGATACGTAGCGCCCTCGAGAGCTATACAAATAGGGATGTTTTTTTAGTGTTTTTTTTTTTGGTTATTTTTGAAAATCTACTGTTCAAATAATGAATTTTACATGAAAATATGTCTTTCTAGTAACTATTGTTGTTATTAACCAGGAATAACAACGTGGAGGTGATAATACAAAGGTTATTGGCATAGGGATTTTGTCATCCAGTCCGTCCAAAGCCAGGCTTCAATGAGGAAAGTTTTTCTGCGTGACCGCCCTTCGGGCGGACTTAGAGGTTTTCTCATATGTGATAGCCACTTTAGTGGATATCGGCCGGGCGTAGCGGTTTTCATTGTGTTAGAAATATCCACAAACCGCAAAAACTTAAATCGAGTTTGGATTAAAATATTTGTTAATTCATTGAAAGTTATATTGAAATCGGAAATTGTATTTAATTTATAAATATTAAAATAATTTATAAATTTTTATTTTTAATAATTTAAAAATTTTAAGTTGATTTAGTTTCAATTAAGATTTTATAAATATCTATTAAAAATTAAATTTAATGTTGTTTTTAATTTGAAGCAAACTTTTTGTAAATACTTTTAAAACTTTAATTAAAATTTCAAATAATCGCTAAAAATTAGGAAAATTTCGAAAAAAAAAACGCTACAATAAAAAACAGAAAATACTGCGAAAATGCTAATTTTAAAAAATTCATAACCCAGGAGAAAATGACCTTTTATGACCATATATTAATACATCAGCATGTACTAGCGCGGATCCAGTGGGAGGTAAAATCGGATATTTCCTCTCCCAAAATAAAAATTTTCAATACAAAAATGTGAAAAAGATTCACTGAAAGTTATGCAAACTTTAAAATTCATATGCATTAAAGATAATTAAAAATTAAAATTTTTTTAGAATATAATATTTTTGCTAAGATCAAAACACAACCATTCCAAAAAGGACTAAAATCGAATCGAAACTCTTTGGAATAAATAACTCTGTAGCGATTTCTATAATAATTTATTTTTACTGCAAATTATTTCTCTTAATCAAAAGTAATGCGTTTACATGTTTAAACAATTTATTAACCAATTTGGCCCATTCATGTATTTTGCAGATTCTCCATCCACACAACTCATTCTATCAACAGCAGCGACCACCACTGAAACCAACAACAACGATAACATAAATAACAATAATAGTATCACAGTAGATACTCAGTTGATACATCAACAGCAACAACTACATCCTTTGTATGCAGCAACAATTTTGCAGCAAAACGATAGCAATAGTATAATAACGGCAACACCAACGACAACAAATTTTGTTGCAATACCATTATCGGAACGTCCACCTATAATTTGTATTTCACAACAACAACAAAACGGTAATAATCATCACGAAAATTATTCGAATACAAGTTTAACACGTTCAACATCGTGTTTGGTACGTTTACGTCAGTGTTGTTTAAAATGTAAGTAAAATAGTTTCATAAAAATTTATATTGGATATGAATAAAGTTTTTGGCGCTGGTTATCTTATTAAACAGATAACCATTAAACAGGCCAACAATTTTGTTAAACCTCTAATATTATGAATATAAAATTCAAAAGTTTTTCATGCTTTTATTTTATCTTTTCATTTTTATAGTTTTCACTAAAATTATGGGTAGTAATAATCCTAGCGAAGCTGATCGATTTGAATATTATGATTGTAAGTACAAAATATGAAGCATCATTTTTTATGATACCAGCATTTAACTACATTTTTATATTTTTTTTTCTTAATAAAAAGTAACAATTTTTTAATATGAAAACATTGTGTAAGTATTTTATGTGAGTTATCATAAAATGTTTGCAATTCTTATAGTACGTTTCACAGTGGCCGAAAATTTGATTTCACTGGCCAAAAGTACAATTTTCTTTTGTCACCGATTTTTTAAATTTTAACGTCATTTTGTTGCTAGTATGTCCAAATTAAGGTAGGCAAAAAATAAAGTCAAACTATTGCTAATTGCTGTCAAACTTAACTGGTTTTTTATTTGTGCGCCCCGGTAGGCTAGTTGGTAGCGTGCTGGCTTGTCAGTGCGGGGGTCGTGGGTTCGATTCCCACCAGAGGCACTGGTCTGTTTTCGCTACAACGCGCCGAAGGCCATGTTAGCTAGTGCTCGGTTAGGGTAATAGTATATAATTTGTAATTATATGATTATTAATTAATAAAATAAAAAAAAAAAATAACTGTTTTTTCAATTTCAGAAAAAGGAGATTTTTTTGTTTTTTTTATCAAAAATAAATGGTTACTACTAGCAAGTTATCATCGATAGTGACCTGCGTTCTTTTTTTCTCATTTCATTTAATTTCATTTCATTTCTTCAGTCTATGGAAACAAAAATTTCTTACAGATAATGATTAAATCAAAAATTTTATATAAAGCTTAGATTAGAATAACTTTATTGGGTATATAAAAAAACAAAGAAAGCAGTAAGAGGCATTGACTTAGTGTCGTCAGCCTATATAATTACAAATGTGTTATGACAATATTTCTGTGTTTGACAAGCTTTAAGCTTCAAATTCTCTAAGCAAAAATTTTCGGTAACTTAAGGCATTTATGATAAAATTTGCTAGGTTTTTCCAGTTACAACCGTCGCATGTTCCGCTTAATAAACTTATTAGCGTATTTTGATCAAAATTATTTTTTCCGAAAAACGATCCCTAAATTCTCTTAGTATCGGGCATGTTCCCATAAAGTGTAATAAATTTTAATCTTCGCCCATATTACATAAATTGCAGATAGAAGAAGTGTTACTATTAAACATACATTTTCTTAGCGGCAGCGTGTCACATTGCTTTAATAATTGCAGATATTTCGTTTTCTTCAAGTATGTATGTCAAACACATAGCAGGAGTGAGGTGCTTGTAAATACGAGTATTACTTGCTGTAGCAAGTTCTTCCATTTGAGAATGTTTGCTACTTCGAAGTTTGAACACAATTTCTAAACACTGGTTAATCCACTCATTCATAGATAGATCCACATCAGAACGTATATTAAACTGCTCACCAATTTCATTAATTTCCTCCGCCCAAAAAATGTTTTTCTGAAGAACTAGCTTTGATAATTTATGTGGTAACCTTTCCGTACTATAGTTATACAATGTTTTAGTCAAATAATTAAGATGAAGACATAATGTATATAAATGGCTTTCTGTAGGTCCAGTTTCTAAAGCCACTGCATAATTAGGTGTGAAATCCGGTATTTTCAATATTCTTTTAAGAAAATATCTTTGAAGTTTGTCGACTATCTCAAAAGCTGTAAACCCCCAGACTTGCGCACCATACGCTTGTACCGCTTTGCATACAGCTTGAAATATTTTCCACTTTGAACTCAGTGAAATATTTGGTTTTTTTAAGTAATTTTGCCATGTAGAATTAATGCTGCACTTCGCTGCGTTGTTTCTACGTTCAACATGCTTTACAAAAGACATTCCTGGTGTAGAAATTACACCTAGATAACAAAATTCTGATGCTATTTTAATTTCTTCCTGTTTATAAAACCACTTTTCATTCCCTGCCAACCTACCACCTTGCCTAAAAACCATCATCTCAGATTTATCCATATTTACTTCCATATTCCATGTTATACAGTAAGTTTCAAGTTTGTTTATCATTACTATTAAGAGCATATTCAGTGCGATGCAGTGTCACATTAGAAATATTAATGAATCTTAAACTTCTAGGAGGGACATAAAATGGAATAAAAGACAGCAAATCAGGAGTGTCAGTTACACCATTTACTATATCAAAGACAAGTAACGCCGACTGGTATAATCTACGATATTCTAAAGTCTGCAAACCTAATAATAGGCATTACATTACGATTTATAAGAAGGAATGGGATCAACAAATATGAGTGAAATGAAAATTATTTGTACTCTTTCAACGCGAGTGACATGAGTATTGTTATAGCGATTCCAAATAACTGCAGCATACTCTAAATTTGATCTAACAAACGGAGTATAAATTAACCTCAAAGTATTGGGATTTTTTATAAGGTTGCAGTCTTTAGTTGTTGTAAGTGGTCACAGCAGTACCGTTTACTATTAGGGTGTCCTGAAATATTTATTGAACTACTATATTTTTGTCAAATTTCAATTTCAGTGGAATAGAACTTCTAATAGAATCAAGTTGGCAAGAAACGTATACCACCGGGAGAAAGGTGAAAGTGTCCTCTTTAACCCTATATTATAATTTTGCACCCGCCACGATCCGCCGGTAGAACACTTTTTTCATTTTAATGAAATATCTCAAAAAAAAAAATTCAAATGACGTACAGTGGCTGAAAATCATTTTTCATTGGCCAAAATTCTGTAACTTTTGAACCGATCAAACTATTTTAGTTATTTTTTTTAAAGGACAGCTAATCAGTTGAACTTGGCTCAGTTTTAATTTCATTAACATTGATTGAGCACTTCTTAAGAAATTCAAGGTCAAAGTTAAACTTTTGATTTTTTTTTAAATTTAGCGTGAAATATGGGTTTTTTAATTTTTTTATTTTTATTTATATTTGGATTTTAATAATAATTATAAACATTTTTGCGATAATGGGAGTTTTTAATGTTTACACTCAAAAAAACAAATAGTAAAATCAACTGAAAACTTTGCTATTATTACTTAAAATCTAACCATTTTTGCTGTCAAATTTGCAAATTTATTTACATTAAAAAATATTTACACTTAAAAAAACGTTAGTAATATTATGTAACAATTTTGCTATTACTACAGAAAAATTCATTATTTCTGACAAATTTGTTAATTTTAGCAAAATAAATCTGCTGAAAATTAGCGCAATTTTTCTGAATTTTTTTTTTTAATTTTGATATGAAAATATGGGTTTTTATTTGCTGAACCTTTCTTATTTATTAAAACATTTCATATGTGGATAAAAAAAACCTTTTAAAAAATAGAATCCATTCGATTCCATTCTGAAATTTACAGGGAATACACAGTGCAACACGAAAAAAATAACCATATACGGACACCACTACGTGATAAAAGACTAAAAAAAAAGACCCGTGTCTTCCAATTTTTCCGAAAGTTATCTCCTTTTTTGTTTATGGGCCGCCAAAGATTTGGGGCCTCGGTATCATTTTCGCAAAAAAGTGATCATTTTCTCAGGCTCATATCTTGCAAACCGTTCAGAATTTTTTTACCTTTTTTCCCGTGTTCAGGTCCATAGGTAGCAAACCGTTCAAAATTCAAGGAAACAATCAACTACAAAAATTTACCTAAGATCTCAATAAACAAATTTCTAGAACATATAAACTTCCTGGGAATTGGGTTTGCTACCTATGCACCTGAACAGGAGAAAAAAGGAAAAAAAAATGAAATTAAAAAATTTTTCACTTTTGCGCGCTACCTAAACAGTGTTAAGAATCATCTCTAGGAAGTTTATATGTTCTCGAAATTTGTGTATTGAGATCTTAGGTAAATTTTTGCAGTTGATTGTTTCCATGAATATTGAATGGTTTGCTACCTATGGACCTGAACACGGGAAAAAAGGTAAAAAAAATCGAATTTTTTAAAGATTTTTGCGATTTTGATCAGGAATGTGAAGTTTTTTTGATTTTATATGTTCGCGTTTTTGTTCTTTATGACAAGAGCTACAACTTTGCCATAGAGAGTAAATCGAAATTCTGAACGGTTTGCAAGATATGAGCCTGAGAAAATGATCACTTTTTTGCGAAAATGATACCGAGGCCCCAAATCTTTGGCGGCCCATAAACAAAAGAGGAGATGACTTTGGGAAAAATTGGGAGACACGGGTCTTTTTTTTTAGTCTTTTATCACGTAGTGGTGTTCGTATATGGTTATTTTGCCATGACTTATAAAAATTACACACAGTGATATTAAGGTTTTATTGAGCTTTAAGAAAATATTTTTTCAGATTTTTCGACTTGTTCGAAGATGGTGGAAAACAGAAATTAAGTAAAAACCCAAATTTTAAAAATAAAAAAAAAATAATTAACAAAAAAAAAAAAAGAAGATTCAAATACCTTTAAAATAAGGTATTAAACTTTAAAATACATTCACTAGTTTTAGAAAAACATTAGTTTAAAAGTTGTCATGTCGGACGAATTTTCACTATTTTGAGGATTTTCAAATGCACATAACTTTTTGAAAAAAAATGTTTAATTTTTTCTGGAAACTCGTGTAAAATATTTTTTAATGAAGAATACGTACTAAAATTTTGAAAGACATCGGAGACATCAAAGTCAATTTTTAGCAAAAAGCATACGGTCTGACATGGAATGACTCATATACACAATCAATTTTTTTTTTTGCAAATTTTAAAAATTATTTTCTTAAAATTTACCATAAAACATATCAGTGGGTGTTTGGAGATCCAAACTAAGCCATATTTTTGTTATTCTGTCACGTGTTCAAATTTTTATTAAAATTTTCGAATCAATTTGTTTTTTTTTTTATCAACTTATATCCTTAAAATCTTAAAGGCCACTGCACACTCACAATATTTTGTCGTTAAAAAAAAGGAATATGTGCTTTAAAAGTAATAAACATATAGTCAAAAACTGGTGTACTTACTGTTCTTTTAAATCAAATGTATTTTTCAGTTATTTTCAACGATAAAAAAATTAACGGAATAAAATCTGTAAAAAAAAAGTAATTTACTTTATTTTAAATACAAAAGTTGATATGAGGCAACATGAATTTATATTAAGTTATATATAAATTAGATATGCTATTATGAAAAAAAAAAATTATATTATAATTTAATTGTATCTGAAATACATAAAATTGATGCAACTAGAAACAAATTTTAACAATTTTATGTCTATTAGATAACATTTCATCAGAATTTTTTCCACAGAAAGTTTTTTGTGTATTATAAATAATTGTATCGGTTTAGATATAATTTAATGTTATTCCTAGTTTTTCTCAATAATTGTATACATTTTTTTTTAATTATACCCAGTTTGTGTCATAACTAAGCAGGTTGAAATTGCCAACCGTACCAAAAAAGTAGAACTGGCAAACGACTGGTTTTCTATAATACCCACCGTGTTAAAAATGACCAAAGGTACAACTGATATTGTATGTAACAGGAAAACACAATTTTGTTTGCAAAACTTAAGTTTTTGCCAGAACCACACGCAAAATTCTTTGCCAGTATTGTTTTTACCAATATTACAACCAATTAGAAGCATTTTTCAATAACATTTTATTATATTTCACACATTTAAATATGATGTATAATTGCTGCTTTTTAAATATGTTTTATTATACATATTTCTTCAAAATTAATTTAATTTAAGCAGTTTTAAAAGCACAACATTTTTGAATTACCAACGTTATGCCAACGGTGGCAAGTTCGTTTAAACCAATTGGTTGCCACTGTTATCAATCGGGTAACAGGACAATACTGTCAAGATTGTTAATCCCACGTTCTGCCAACGTATAACGGACCCGCCGCCGACGATTTTTTTTTTTAAAGAGAAGCAACACTCAGGAAATTCTTCCTATTTATTAATGTGTTGCTTTCTTTGGAAATTATATAGTGGAGAGATGAAAGGTGGGGGAAGATGAAGGGCTTCAAACATGGCAACACTGTAATTGCGCGAGATGATAAGTCTTAGAACAGTTGTTGCTCGCCACCTGATGGAGATTTGGCGAACTTATTGAAGCTTTTTGGTTCATAGCCCTGATTCATTATTTTACTTCGGTGGGGTTAAGTGCTATGGGAACACCGAAGGTGGGAGCTGCAATACATATGAGGGATAGAAAACTCATACATATTATTTTTCTAAATTGATGTTGCCGTCACGCGCTAACCACTACACCACAGCGCCCACAATTTTCAGAAATATGTATAATAAAACACATATAAAAAGCAGCAGTACAGTTTGCTCTTAATCTTATACATCATAGTTAAATGTGTGAAAAAAATACAAAAAAAAAAAAAATCTCTTAATTTTTTGTAATATTGGTAACAATAATATTATCAAAGAATTTGGGTGTTCGCACTGGCAAAACACACGCTTTGCAAAGAAAATAGTGTTTTCTTAATGCAATATTAATTCCACCTTTGGTAATTTTTAACACGATGGGTTTTACAAAGATAGCAGTACTATTTTTTTGTTATGGTTGGCAATTTCGACATGGGTAGTGACGTCACAAATAGGGAATTCGAAAACCGAATCTTTCCGAATAGTTCTTTTACATAAAAGTGCATTGTACTTTAGATATAGACGAAATTAAAATGAAACATTATACTTTTAGGGTGGAAAAATCATACACAATGTAAGCAGCCGCGTTTGACATTTTAAAGAGAAAAGTTTTATGAAAAACTAGTTTTTTCTCAATTTTTTTAGATAGTTTTTAAGGTTTTATTCTGCCGAATAGTGATATTATTCGCTAATCGGCCGAATGGTCAAAACATACTAAATATGCCGTATGCGGTTAACTTATTTGATGTTGAATATATATAATTGTTGGCAAATATTATTAGTCTTTTTACGAAAATTAACATCTGACACCAAATAATTACAGGCTCTGTTCTACAATTCAATTTTGAAGAGTTCAATAACATAATAATTTTTTTTTTGTAGAAAAAATTTACGTTTCTCAGATTTTTTGACTATACATTTTTTATTGCAATTTTTTAAAGAGCGCTTTTAACATAAATTTTTCGCTTTATTGGAGCTACATGGCTCAACGTGGATAAAAAAGAGTTATATTTTAAGAAAGGTTAATTATTTTGTTAATTTTATTTTACTTTGCGCAAGTGTAAAGCCGGGGTAGCTAAAGTCGCTCTTATGAACAAATCCGGGTCTTATATAGTTACATCTTAATTCACTTAGAAAATAATGTTTATAGGCACCACATATAATTGAATAATGGTGCTTTATAATGGATCATATATAATCACATCTGAGTTTCTCAAAAAATATTCAAATCGTGGGGTCTTATAAATTTCTATATAATTTTGTATGGTGCAATATATGGCTCTATTATTGTATTATTGGTTCATATCCAGTTATGTATAACTATAAGAACATTTATGTTGAATTATATACGAGCTCATATATAACTCTATATTATATATATGGTAATTATATACAAGAATATACAAATAGTATATTGCTAGCTATACAAAATTTTAATTAACACAAAGCTATATACAATTACATACATATATTTATGCTTTTACATAAATGCTTATATGACTACATAAACATTTATATTTGAACATTTAATTGTATAAAATTGTACCGGAATATGTATCAACTTTTTTATTTGGATATAAAAAATTAACTCAAAATCCGTAAAAGTAAAAATGTTCTTTTATTTTTATTATAAAAAATAAAATTTAAAAATTAACGATTTTCTTTTATTTTTACAATAAAAAAATTCATGCAGGTGTCAAATAACTTTTTTCTAAGTGTTTTTTCTGATAACTAAAGTAAATTATCACAAATAAAATTATAATTTTTCTGTTAATATGGAAAAATATTCATGATCTTTAACCGAACTAACCAACATCTCACACACAATTTATAGATCAACAATGAAAATTCACTACTAACCACTCACAAGGTACAGTTCAAAAATTCGCTTAATATATATGCTCGACATATGTTGAAAAACGAAGAAAATCTTCAATGTTTGATATTTTTTCACTTACAATGTAAAGGATAAAATATGATGACATTTGAAAATAACTGCCAGTCAAATTTACAACTTAATTAGTTGAACTGGCAACTGTGGTAATAAATACCTGAACTAAACACAGATTTATAGAAAATAAGTTCGCAGACAATTTCGTCATACTCAACAAACTAAGTCACGTTACGTTTTTAACTTAACTAGTTGAGTTAAATAGATGATGTTTACCATTCAACACTTAAAGGCACGAAGAATGTTGACGAAGGCCGTTGCGGGCTAGAAAGTTAACTCCATTCATGCAGGTGTCAAATAACTTTTTTCTAAGTGTTTTTTCAATTAATTAAAGTAAATTTAATTTACAAATTGTAATGATCTGGCAAGCGGCAAGCTTTGAGTGTCAATTTACATAAAATGAGTTTTATTCTCTGACGGAAAAAATAAAACTCCTCAAATGAGTTTTGAAATAAAACTATTCAAATGAGTTTTATTTTAGAAGAAAAAATAAAATTTCTCAAAAGAGTTTTATTTAATTAAGGGCGAAATAAAACTCTCTTCTTAAGAATTTCATCCGATCTTTTATTTTTAAGTTAAAAAATAACTGTTTTGGATGTTTTTTTTTCTTTTTAAGCCACAAAATAACTGTGAAAAGGAACTTTTTTGATATCACTTGTAACTGTTACGATTTCTGGTAAACTATCACAAATAAAATTAAAAATTTTCTGTTAATATGGAAAAATGTTCATGATCTTTAACCGTACTAACCAACATCACACATAAAAAATAAAATTAAAAATTTAAAAATGTTAAGTTTTCTTCGATCTTCTTTTATTTTATTCTTTTTAGTTTAAACGAGCTTTAGATCATTTATTTATTAATTATTTATTTTCAATATTTCGTCTCCACATTGGGTGACTTCTTCAGGGAACAAATATTACAATTTGAAAAACTAGTTTTAATAATTAAAAAATTTATATACATATTTTTTATTTTAAAACTTTTGGAACAGTTGCAGAAAAACAGTAGTTATATGTTGTTTGTTTTTTTTTTATAATAAATGGTAAAGAAAGTTAAAAAATATATTTAGTTTAACAAGCTAAGTTTACTGATTACTTTTAAAATAAAACACATTCAGTTACTGGTTAAATATTTTGAGTGTATTTTTTCCAATTAAACTTATATCCTAAAAAATAATATTTAATAGAAAAAACAATGCAAAATATTTGTTTTTAAATTATATCACGTATATTTAGATTCATCATATTGCGGTATACCAACATTATTCGCATTATTTTTGGACAAATCAATAAGCGGTATTTGTCAACAATTTCAAGCACAACTTCAATATATTTACACAACAAATATGCACACATTTAAACTGTATACACACACAAAGAAGTTTGACAAAGTTAAATAAAAACAAAATACAAATAACAACATAAATGTTTTATACAAAAAAAAAAAAAAATATATAAATGAATATGAAGAAAATGAAGGCCAAAATATTGTACAACAAGGACGTCTAATTTTAGATTTAAAGCTTTAAAAATTGAATGAAATATATGCGTAAAAAAATCAAATAAGAAAGCAAGAGTTTTCCAAAGAATACATACACAAATACAATTTAGAACTAAAATTTGTATATTTTATCTACAAACATATAAAAAAAAAACATAATTTTTATCCTTAGGTACACACACAAATATGTTGCCTGTGTGTGTGTTTTTTTTTTTTTTTTCTTACCGTCTAATGTTTTTCTAACTGATGTAGGCATTTAAAGACTGGAGAATTTCTACGGAGTTTTTAAAGATAATTTGCCTGTAGGATGTATTGTTAGGAAATTGTGCATGCCATCATCACCACGTACTATTTAATTAGCTTTAAATTGTTGCCAACACTGTTACATAAATATGGCTTATTTGCTCGATAATTACTATTATGTAGTGATGGCATGTGCATAAGTATAAAAGCGGGTCAAAAACAAAATAAATAACTAAAGAAAAAAGAAGTGAAGTGTTTTCATTGAACAGACAGAATTTTATATACCCTTACAACCTTTAACATTAGATTGTCAGTTTTTAACTTTTTGGTGTATTTCAGGGTAATGCCGAGACGAAGTTTATACCACTTTGTCAAATATTAAAATGCTTAAAATTTAAGCCAAATCGAAAAAAGGCAACCCAAAGCACACCACGTAGAAATTTTCTGATTACACAGTGCAACAAATGGAAACTTTTGGAAAAATGCACGGACTCGACAGTATGATTCGATTGTACTACCAAAGGTTAGTAAAACCCTGTACTCGGTTTGGGCAGTTTGACCGCCAATTTTTTTTATGGACCTCAAAAGATTTTAAAAATCAGTGCACCATTAAAAAAAAGGTGTCCTCAGTTGTTGGCCTACAGCTAATTCAGACTTGATGATATTGCTTAACTATATTTGCAGTAATGTAGTAAAGGTCTAGTGAACAAATTTTATAAACATTTTTTGTGCATAAAATAATTTTTTCCTGCACTTTTTTGAAAAAATATAGGAAAAAAAAATATTTTTTTTTGATTTTTTCAGCATAACTTACAGGGCCTAATAATTTTTCACTAACAATATATGACAAAATTGTAGCCATTGTAAATCTGAACGACTTCTGTGAACATATCAATACAATCTGAATGTGTCTAGCCATCCAAAATAGCTTACAAAGACCAATTTGAACCTAGTCGTTTTTGACTAGACTACACTTTTATTGCATTTTTCTTTACTTTTTTTGTTATTGAAGTCCCTGTTAGTTATGCTGAAAAAAAATAATTTTCTCCTATATTTTTTCAAAAAAGTGCAGGAAAAAATTATTTTATGCACATAAAATGTTTACAAAATTTGTTTACTAGACTCTTTACTACATTATTGCCAAATATAGTTAGACAATATCATCAAGTCTGAATTAGCTGTTGGCCAACAACTGAGGATGCCTTTTTTTGAGTGGTGCACTGATTTTCAAAATTTTTGAGGTCCATAAAAAAAAACTGGTAGTCAAACTGGCCAAACCAAGTACATGGTTTTACTAACCTTTGGTAGTACAATCGAACCTATACTGTCGAGTCCGCGCATTTTTTTCCCTGTTGCACTGTGTTATTGTATTGTATTTTTTTTTATTTTTTAATAATTTTCATTTTTGACTTCTAAGGTTCGAGGTCATAATTTAAATGTTAGGGGAAATTGGTATACCGTGAAAAAAACTGTGCCTTGAAATAATCCATTTTTTGAGTATATTTTCCACATTTTGAGAAAATGTCGCCCGCTAAAAAAAAAAATCGTAACTGAAACATGTTCTGTAGATGTATATATAAGATCAAGAAAACTATTTAGATTTGGTTGCGGATATACTATTCCACATTACCAACAAGGTATTCCACATTACTCTCCATGTTTTTGCATGTAGACTTTTTGAGTACCCAATCTATTTCCTGTATAAATTTTAATGCAATAAAGATTAATGAAATATTAATGAAATAAAAATACATTATTACACTTAGAATAATACACTCAAATAAAAAAGTTAGTAAAGTCAGCAAAAAATGTTGCTGAGTCAGCAAAATTTTAGTCAAGAGGGTGGTAATGTCAGCAAAATCTTTTGCTGAAAATCAGCGAGCTGATTTTTGGCATCAAAAGTTTTGCTAAAACTTAGTAGATTATAAATTAGAAAACCCTTGCTAAAAATTAATAAAATTTTTGCTGAATATTAGTAGACTGAAAAAAACTCAAAAAATTTGTAGAAAAATTATAAATTAAATTATATTATTTAGTTAATTTATTTGCTGAAAATCATAAAACGTATTTTTTGATTCTGTTTAAAAATAATTTACAATGCGTTACAAAACATAAAAATGTTCATACTCCCAAATTGACGATATCAATTAATGTAATACCTAAAAACAATAGGAATAGTTATATATAACATAAACGAAATTATCTTTGAAGTACTTACATCAATTATTGTCTAAATGATGCAATCTTTTAAAGGAACGCAAATGCAGCAGAGAATTATAGAAACGAAACGAAAAACTAACAAAATATAACATATACAACACTTTTTTGCAATAAGAAAAAGGAAACAGAAAAATCTACCTAAGATGTATGTCTTTCGCTTTAGTCTGTCTACTTATTGCATATTTATTTGCAATTTGGCCACACAAGATTATTAATATATATAAACATTTAGTTTACAATACACATGTATTCTTCATTAAATTTAAATATTTTATTTTGTATTTTATTTAATTAATAGATTAATAGATTAAGTTGTTTTAATCCACAATTTAGTTTTATGTATGAAAAACAGATATAAAAATCTTCCATGGTTGTTTTTTTATATTATGTCATACTAGAGCTGTACTTTTTAGTATCATTTTCCTTGTCACTACTACATCTAGACATGCCGCGACATCTAAGTCATTCTGCGTATATCTTTCATTCTGGTTATCGGTCACACTATTGATGTGCTAATCAACAGAATTGTTTAACAAAATAAATTAGTAAAACATTAGTAAAATATTAGTAAGACATTAGTTCAAAACAGTTAAGTGCTGAATAAGTATAACTAAAATTTTAGTTTAAAACATAATTTTAGCAAAAAATTTGCTGAAAAACAGCATACCTGATTTACAAGATGTTTTACTAACTTTTCTACAAACTTATTTTTTGGAGTGTATGTATGAAAATACCACTGTAAATTCAGTTAAAAGCAAACGAAATTTTACAAAAAAAAAAATTACGCCTTACATTTCATAAAATTCAACTAACATTGTCATTGTTGAAACACAATTGCAGTAAAATTTAAACAAACATTTTTTTTATTTTTTTAAATTAAAAAAAATAACTATTGTATAAAATTAATGCAAAATCGTAATACAGTAATGATGTGGTTTGTTTTTTTTATGAACTACATATGTAGTCAAAAAGGAAATTTCTTCTGCAAATGACTGTTTTTTACATAAAAACAGAGATTACTGTATTTCAACTCAAACAACTAGAAATATTTACAGCAGAAGTTCCCTGATTGTATAATGAACACAGTTAAAAAAAAATCAAGCTATGTTTTAGCATCGTTTTTGTAAATTCATCATCAATACTTTGGCGGAAAGCTACAAAAATAAAATAAGTATTCCACATTACCCGAACTTACGCTATTGAATTTCAATTAATAAACATATAATGATTTAATCAAAAATTTATTGTATAAACTGAATTAATGTCGCCACAAAAAGAAACATCGATACTGTTCGTCTGTCCTTTGAAATAATGTTTGATTGGTGAATATTAAAAACTCACCCCGTTCTAGAATTTACAATCCTTATAAGTGATTTTTTTTTACATGGTGTATATCTAACAAATACTACAATGAAATGTTATTAAAATGAAATATGAAACAAATGATTATGAGCAAAATCAACGCCACCCTTCTTAACTAGAAACGTATAATTTTTATACTAATCATATAGTATTTAGTCTTTATGTTTACTTCCCTACATATGCATGATTTTGAAAGACATTTGAAATTATAAAATTTAAAGCATCATCAACGTTCTAATTCGAATTTTTTTTATTTGTTTAAAGTTGTCTTGTTTTTATACTATAGAGCAACAGCTGCTTGCCAGCCATCGATAATGATGTTTATGGCTCCAATGCTATCATTAAGGATTTTACAATACATACATATTTTTCCTACTACTTTCTTTGAACTAAATATACACACACACACATATATACATGCAAATACCAATTGTGTATGTATTTGTTGGGTTTTCCTTGTTTTTTACAGGCCTTAGCGTAGAATATACCTAAAGCTTGCCAAATTGACATATAAAATTGACAAGACATGTTACTGCTAGCAACAGGTAGGCAGGCATCCCCGAGTATTGACAAGCCTCTGCCTTTCTCTAACGAAAAACAGAACTACATGAGTAAATACAAAAAAAGGGAAAATTTTTTGATGCCAACAAAAAAAAATAAAAAAATATTCTATATATTTGTTGTGTAAAGTACATACAGACACGTACTTATAAATTTTGCTCAATTTTAAGAACCTCACACAATAAATACATTATTTTTCTTAGGGAACATTTTGTTAGAGCTCTTTTTTTCGGTTTGCATGTTTATTTTTTGAAATGGGAAATTTTCTGGGATAATAAATGCGTGAGTAAAGAAAGAGATTAAGTATGAAAATGAGAAATATAAGCCAGAAAGAGAGAGAGAGAGAGAAAGAAAATGAGTGAATTTTATTTGTTGCATGCTATAAATTAGTTACCGACGTACATGTAAATATAAATTGAATATATACAGGCTGAACGATTGACTTAAACTCATTTCTGATTTCTATAATACAATATTTAAAACTTTTTTTTAATGCTATTTTTTAAGATATGTAAAAAAAACAAATACATATTTATATATATATATCTCTTGTATATTCTATATATTTTTAGTAGGAAAGCATTGACAAATTTATATTATTTAAATATGATACCTAAACTTTTTAAAGGCAGGGTTATAATATGTAGTTATTTTAAAATTATCATCTAAATATGAGATTTTGTTTGTATATTTTATTTGACTTTAACACATATTCAAACTTCATACAAAAGAGTACTGTAACGTATACGTGATATTTATGAAATATAATATTAATCATACGTCTTATGTAGAGTGGACAAAAAATGTTTATACGGAATTCAGACTAATGTGCAAAACACGGGTTTTGCCAAAACAAGTAGAAAAGAATAAACTGAAAAGAATAAACTGAAAAGAATAACTGTTGGAATAGAATAAAGAGCTAAAATACGTGTTATTTCAAGATTTTAACTTCTCATAAAAGTTCCTTTCATCCTAATATAATCATGTCGGAAAATGTTTTAAGGTGTTTTAAAGACGTAGGAAGGAAGAGTAAGGAAATTCCATTTTTGATGGAACTAACCAAATAGCACAAAATTTGCATAACAATTTAGAACCAAAGATTAAGGTTAAGTCATAGTCATGAATGTGTAATTAATATGAACATTTCTGTGGTTAAAGCTTAAATCAAGTTATATCCAGAATATTTACTCGGCCTTAGACAGAAAGCTATATTCATACATGGCACTTCAATAAATAAATCGAGGTGCCAATCTTGCATCTAGTATATAATAATACCATATAGTTTGAAAAAATTGCAAAAATTCCATTTTTTTGAAATAAAAAAGTCGATAAGTAGGGTGGAGGGGGATCCATCGTCTGTTTTTTATTTAAGAAACTGTAACATCTTAGCCAATATTTTTTTTTTAAATTTACTGAATTTTATTCTATTTAAGGGCAAAAAGGCGGGATCCAAAATGGACCCAGGAAAAATAAATAAAATAAAACTTCCTTACATTTTTGTTGGTGAATTATTATATAGATTTTTTTAAATACCCTTAATTTGATACCAATTTTTGTATAGTTTCTATGGAATAAATGTGAAAAAAAAACAAAAAAAAAAAATAAGGAAACTTGAACAATGTTTCCAGGCTTATTCTTAATTTGTTTTAATTCTTAATTTGTTTCAACAAAAATTTTCATCTGCAAATATCTCAAAATGTGTATTTCGGATTTTTATATTATTTATTCAGTGTTTAATTGACATGCTATCTACCAGAGCTGTAAATGAATCATTCATTTTTGAATTAATTCGCGAATCATTCATGCACTGAATTAGTAAAATTTTGAATTAATTCTTTTCGCCAAAAAACGAATTGAATGAAATTTGTATCGATTCATATGCATTTGGCTGGAATGAATTGCAATGCATTCCAAATCAAATGAATTTGGCAAAATGAATTGCAATTCATTTTCAATTCAAATGAGTTTGGCAAAATGAATTGCAATTAATTTCCAACTCATTTCACTTTGATTTTGAATTAATTCAAATGAGGAAGTTAGTTATATATTAGTTAGTTATATATTAGTTAGTTATATATTATTTTTGTAATAACAAAATAAAATGTATTTTTCTTTTCAATTCAATATAACTTCATTCTTGTAAAATGGACTCGGAACATAAAGAACAATAGTTAATAAAAATATATGCAAAATATAACAAAAGTAAAAATAATATAAAAATAGTGTTTTACAGATGTAATAATGCAATCAACTATATTATGTATTGTTGAAAAGTTATCTCTTGTCAATTTTTATGGAAGTCTTCATCACATATAAGAAAATTTTATAAATATGATTAATGACACGGTGATAAAGTGAAGAAATCATGTAAAATGACCTTGTGTAGGTTGTAGGACTTGTCGAGTAAATCACTTTTCAATTTTAAGAAATTTCATAAACTATTAACTGTTTCTCGAATATTAAACGTGTTTTGGTCGTTTAGCGTATTCCAAAACCAAAATAAGTAATACCTGAAGAAACAAACTCCAAACACCAAGTTTACTTTTGATTAGTTGCAATTCATTTTTCATTTCACTAATAAGAATTGCAATTTTTTTTCTTATTCATTTCATTTAATTCAAAATCAATTCAATTCAAATGAATTGAAGATGAATTGCAATTCATTTCACCGAATTCATTTGAATTGGAAATGAATTCCAATTTATTTTTGCCAAATTCATTTGAATTAATTAAAATTTCATTCAATTCTTTTTTTATGTGAAAAGAATTAATTAAAAATTCAATTTAAATTCGTAATGAATTGAAATCAAAAAAAAAAAAATGATTCATTTACAGCTCTGCTATCTACATCATATAAAAGTTTCAGAATGTGTTCATTATTTTGATAAAATATTTTATTTTAAATAATTAAAAATTCAATTTAAATTCGTAATGAATTGAAATCAAAAAAAAAAAAAAAATGATTCATTTACAGCTCTGCTATCTACA
>CM037852.1:139194022-139415831 GCA_021234595.1 Delia radicum
ACATCATATAAAAGTTTCAGAATGTGTTCATTATTTTTATAAAATATTTATATTTCTTTTTTATAATTAGTATGACTTTATTACAAAAATTTTGCATTGTATTCATAAAAAAATAAACCAATACGGCTACAGCGTTTGATCTTTTTTCCTTCAATGAGACTAAAGTTTTTCTTTTTTTTTACACACGAAAAGATTCTTTAAGTTCTGACGTACGTGGATGTTTTAAGCTCAAAAACTAAAAAAAAAAAACGCACACAAAAATCGTTGTTTTTTTTATTAAAAAAAAAAACGAAGGCAAAAATTTAAAAATGTTCTCTGTCTTTTTTGTTCTCTACCAACAAAAACAACTGATTGAAAACCAGTTCATCCGTGAATGATGCATAGTGGTACCCCCCCACATTTTCAATAAATTGTCCTAAAAAAAAAAATCAGTTAAAGTAATATAGTGCAAGTGAAATATAGGGCAATCAGTTTGTTTAATTTCTAAGAAGTTTTTCTACAAAATGTTTATAGAAAGGGTTAAATTCTATCGAAATGGTGAAATAAAAAAAATTTATAAATAAAAATTTAAAGTAGGTTAACCCCTTAAAGCCGGTTTAGAAGATATTGTTATTTTAAAAATTACACTTAAATATGACATTTTGACTACACAATGTTCGTAAATTGCTTCTCTCTCTGTAACCTCATATTCCCAATTTCACACTAAAATCCACTGTAACGTATACGTGATATTAATTACAATATAATTCATACGTCTTCTGCAGAGTGAACAAATAACTTATATTTAATTTTTTTTGAGTACTTTGGTCTTCACATATTAAATTTTTTGTAAACACCTAAAATTGATCGAATAACATTTAACGTGTGTACTCCAATTAAGAAAAAAATTATTCAAATTCAATTAAGCAAACAAGAATCTTAAAAGCTCGAACCAAAAACAAAAAAGTAAGGATGAAAGCTAAAATACAATACTATGAATTATCATTTTACGATAGATTGTGCGATTTTTTCACTAAAAAATTAAAAAGGATTGGTTTGTAGAAGCTGGCGTGAAGTTTAAAAAAAAAAAACTAGAATATCATGTTCGTTCACCCTCATGACAAATGCTTCAACATTGAAAAATCGTCGAACTTTCTGGAAATCAAATCATCTTTATGCTCCTGTATTGCATTAATATATTGTTTCTTGTACTTAATTAATTATTTGTGTCAATATGGACGTAAAAAATATAAATTAAATATAAATTAACAACAATCGTTTAATTTTTCCACAAATAGGCGAAGATAGAAACAACATTTATTTCATGTAAAAATTTGCTTTTTGTGTGCTTTTCTACGCGTTTAAGATGTCTCTTTACATATATAAATATGTTGTCTACGCACAAATACTAGAAATTTACAGGAATTAGTTTGTTTTCTAAACACTTAAGGTACACACATTGTGCGTATTATATTTTAGTTTAAAAGCTAAATGCATTTTACCTCGAATTAAGTGTAAAGCCCAGATACGTACTATGAATGGGGTATGAAATGGGTAAAAGTATCATGAAAATTTATTATAAGTGCATAATATTTTTTTAATAAATCATTTTTAAACTGGTTGTCCTAAGATATATAGGGATTGTTCAATATAATATTAAAAGGCTATTGCGAAATCGTGATTGAATAACATTCTTCACACTCATAATAATCCATGCATACAATTACGAAATTATTGGTCAAAACTACAAAAACTTTCGTAAAATGTACAAATTTTCGTTAATTTTACAAAAAATTTGGTTACTTTGACAAATTTTTCGTAAATTATAACGCATGGATTATTATCAGTGGATATATAGAGAAATTCCAGTGTTCGAAAAAAGTTCCAGATTTTATATGCAATGCTGAAACATTTTTGATAAATGATGTCAAAATACAAAACTATATTTTTATTAACTATTTCAAAGTTTGTAGTGATCAATATAAGTCGTTCTGGCAGAATATTTCTACGATTTTCCTATTAAATCAAGCAAATCAGAAATACATTATAACCATTTTAGATTTTTAAGCCTAAAGTCGTGACTGAAATTAATAAGAATCTTATAAGGAAGATAGAAATTTGATAATAGCGACCACAGACTCCAATCTCAAACTTTCAAAGAACTAAAAATTACATATATTCAGCCCTACACTAAAAAAATCTATGAAATCCTGCCTATCCTGTAGATTGCGAGAGGCCACCTCAAGTTTATTATACCAATAAAACTTTAAGAAATATCTCAATTATATTTAACAAACAAAAATGTTAAAATTTAATTGCAATTCTTTATTTTTTTCAAATTATATTGAAGAGCACCCAATTGTATTTCGCCTTAATTTCTTATGTTTCTAAATTTCTCAACTAAGGATAATTTTTTTCGTTCTAAGAGTTTTTGCTTTTGGTCGTTGTAAGAACCCTTTAAGGCTCACAAAAATTCCATCTTTTGGAATTATCACTAATGCTCCGTAAGTCGCTTGAGGGGTAAGATTAGTAAATCTCTAGAAATCAATATAAATAAGAAAAAATGTTTATCTAGTTTCAATTAAAATATTTGTTAATCTGATTAAAAGTATAATTAAACTCGATACTTTTAAGTGCATTACAGTATAATTATATCAATTCAAATTTAATAATATTTATTAAAATGGAATATTGCTTTCAATTACCAAAAAAAATGATTAGTAGCTTCTATTAAATTTTAACAAAAATTGTAAACTTCGCCGAAGCTGAAAAAACTTAAAAAGTCGCTTGTATTTGAAAAGACACCTTAATTTAATAATATCTATCAATAATTTAATGGGATATTGTCTTTAGTTTCTCAAAAACAAAGTGTTTAGCAGCTTCTGTTAATACTTTAACAAAAATTGGAAAAAATCGCCGAAACTAAAAAATTTTAAAAGTCGCTTGTATTTGAAAAAATCCTCAAAATTTAATTTTTAACTTTTTTTAATTTACAATTTTTTCATATTTTCTGATTTTTTAATTTCGAAGATTTTTAAAATTTTGAAATTTGGTTTTAATTGCTGGATACTTTTTTTATCTTTTGGTGTTTTTTATTTAATTTTTTTCCAATTTGTTGTCATTATACGTTATAAAAATTTTAAATTTTGGGTGCGAAAAATTGAAAGTGAAAACAAAAGTTTGATAGAAATTTGATTGGCAATAATTTTTCAGTGTATTTAAGCAATTATAAACAAATATTTTAGTATAAAAGTTCATTTTACTATAGAAAGGCCAAATATTATAGACAGTTTTTGTAAAAGCAAAAGCGGGTGCCATGATGGTGTTTATTTTAATCTGTATATATAAAACTCATTTTCTGTTTGTTTGTTCTCTATACAAATTATTCATGCCTCCAATTTGGCATGAATAATCCTCGGACCTCAACTTAGATTATAGTATAGTTTTCCTCGACCACGCCCACTTCTATGCCTACTTTTGACAAAAAATGTAAAATTAACAGTTTTTTGCCTTTTTCAACTTTTTCGTTTTCTTTCGAATACAACTTCTAAAAAAGTTTTAACGGATTTCGTTGAAATTACTTATATACATTCTACGTTTCCCGTGGAAGGCCTCAGTAAAACTTTCATTACCATAGCTCACTTCACCTACCGACTTTTGGTCAAAAACGTAAAAAATTCCACTATTTTTAATAAAGCTTATTTTTTTAATTTGAAAGCATTAAATCCAATCAAAACATTTTAGGAAAAACCATTTCGTTTTTAAGATTTGCTTTCCCCCGTATAATATATCAACTGATTTTTTCGCAGTCTTTATGATTTCATTTTTTTTAAATTTTATTTTTATTTACCGTCCATTAAAAAAAAACAAAAAAAAATTTCTTTAAGAATAAACTTTTTCAAAACCATCCACTAAAATCAATATGAAAAAGAACATTGATTTATAGTCGTGAATTGCTACTGAAAGCATCATTTTGTATTCAACATCTTTAAAGATAAATATTTTTTAATTTTGTAACCTTATTTCATAAATTTCAAATGGAATCTTTATTTTAAATTTAACGTTAAAATCCTAACTGATTCTGCAAAACACAACAGAATTAAATCGTCTATTTCTTAGCTTAAAAGTTGTTCTGCATTCAAAAATCACAGTTGACCCGGGAAACACCGGGCACTTCAGCTAGTTATGAATAAAAACCCTAAAGGTGGTCAACCTCTTAAAGTGGGTTAGAAGGTGTTGTTATTTTAAAATTGCCCTTAAAAATTACATTTTGACTACACAATGTCCGTAAATCGCCATTCAGTTTAACACATACTGCAATTTCACACAAAAGTCCACTGTAGCGTATACGTGATATTTATTATAATATGAATCATACGTCTTCTTCTACTTTTATTCTTGTATATTTTTTTAACTCTTCTTAACCTTAATCTAAAGTAAAAAAGTTAAATTGAGTCGCCTGTTTTTTTTTGTATATTCATATTAACACCTGAATTAAATTCCTTAATTAATCAATTAACAATTATGTTTCAGCCTTTAACTGTAACTTATATTTTCCAAATTTCAAATGAAAATTTAAAAAAAATGATGTGAGCAAGATTATTCAAGTTCAAGATCATTTGTTTTTTGTTAAACAAAAAAACCGTGCAACAATATTTATTAATCAAAAAATTTCTTCATCCGCAACTTAATGCAGATTTTAATCCACTGACAGGTCCTTACATGTTTCATGTAGCGTCACCTACAATCATCAGAGAACCAATGTGGACGGGGTAGAAGATTTACCCAAAGCTATAATTTTCTGATGACAAAAGATGAACACTTTACCCGTAGTGTTTTTTAAACTTCATGAGAAGTTTAAAAAACAAAGCACGGAAGCATCCAACTAATTCAAAAAATTAAAACCTTTTTTTCTTTAACTAACAAATATCGTTAAAAGTAAAATATTTGAAAATTGCAAAGTACGGCAAAAACTGATCTATGGTCCTAATTCTATAGTCAGAAACTGTTATTGTTTATTACTAAACACTAACAACACTGTGTACTATGGCTAGAGATTCTAGCCTTTACACAAACAACGATATTTGTTAGTTAAAGAAAAAAAAGGTTTTAATTTTTTGAATTAGTTGGATGCTTCCGTGCTTTGTTTTTTAAACTTCTCATGAAGTTTAAAAAACACTACGGGTAAAGTGTTCATCTTTTGTCATCAGAAAATTATAGCTTTGGGTAAATCTTCTACCCCGTCCACATTGGTTCTCTGATGATTGTAGGTGTCGCTACATGAAACATGTAAGGACCTGTCAGTGGATTAAAATCTGCATTAAGTTGCGGATGAAGAAATTTTTGATTAATAAATATTGTTGCACGGTTTTTTGTTTAACAAAAAACAAATGATCTTGAACTTGAATAATCTTGCTCACATCATAATTTATGATAAAAGATCGAAAAATAAACTTTTGGTTTTAATTTATTAAAACTTAAAAGTAAAATATTTGAAAATTGCAAAGTACGGCAAAAACTGATCTATGGTCCTAATTCTATAGTCAGAAACTGTTATTGTTTATTACTAAACACTAACAACACTGTGTACTATGGCTAGAGATTCTAGCCTTTACACAAACAACGATATTTGTTAGTTAAAGAAAAAAAGGTTTTAATTTTTGAATTAGTTGGATGCTTCCGTGCTTTGTTTTTTAAACTTCTCATGAAGTTTAAAAAACACTACGGGTAAAGTGTTCATCTTTTGTCATCAGAAAATTATAGCTTTGGGTAAATCTTCTACCCCGTCCACATTGGTTCTCTGATGATTGTAGGTGACGCTACATGAAACATGTAAGGACCTGTCAGTGGATTAAAATCTGCATTAAGTTGCGGATGAAGAAATTTTTTGATTAATAAATATTGTTGCACGGTTTTTTGTTTAACAAAAAACAAATGATCTTGAACTTGAATAATCTTGCTCACATCATAATTTATGATAAAAGATCGAAAAATAAACTTTTGGTTTTAATTTATTAAAACTTAAAAGTAAAATATTTGAAAATTGCAAAGTACGGCAAAAACTGATCTATGGTCCTAATTCTATAGTCAGAAACTGTTATTGTTTATTACTAAACACTAACAACACTGTGTACTATGGCTAGAGATTCTAGCCTTTACACAAACAACGATATTTGTTAGTTAAAGAAAAAAAGGTTTTAATTTTTTGAATTAGTTGGATGCTTCCGTGCTTTGTTTTTTAAACTTCTCATGAAGTTTAAAAAACACTACGGGTAAAGTGTTCATCTTTTGTCATCAGAAAATTATAGCTTTGGGTAAATCTTCTACCCCGTCCACATTGGTTCTCTGATGATTGTAGGTGACGCTACATGAAACATGTAAGGACCTGTCAGTGGATTAAAATCTGCATTAAGTTGCGGATGAAGAAATTTTTTGATTAATAAATATTGTTGCACGGTTTTTTGTTTAACAAAAAACAAATGATCTTGAACTTGAATAATCTTGCTCACATCATAATTTATGATAAAAGATCGAAAAATAAACTTTTGGTTTTAATTTATTAAAACTTAAAAGTAAAATATTTAAAAAAAAATCTAACATTTTTTTACAAAGTCTATGAAACTTTTTTATGAAATGATGAATGTATATGAAACATTTGTCATAAATTGGTATGAAACTTGTTATCATATTTATGAAAAATTCATTAATAATTGATGACAAACGATTTATGAAAAAAAATCATTAATATGATAAAACTTTTTTCACTGATTGCAGTCTGGCATATCCATTGTGCCCGTTAAATTTTTCAATAAAAATATTTTCTTCTTCTTCTTCCTATAAAAACTAGCCAGTTAGAAACTGGCAACCGTACCAAAAAAAAAATAGTACTAACAAACTACTGCTATTTTTGTAAAACGCACCGTGTAAAAAATTAGCAAAGAAGCAACTATTATTGTATCACGAAAACACTATTTTGTTTGAGAGCATGTGTTTTACCTGCACCACCCGCAAAATGATATGCCAATATTGTTTTTACCAATATTATAATCAATTAGAAGCATTTATTTACATTTTATTATATTTCAAACATTTAAATGTCATATTTATGAGTAATCCAAAATGTATAGCTGCTTTTTAGATGCGTACAATAAAACACATTTCTCAAAATTAATTTAATTTAATTTATTTCAAACAAACGGTCGACCACTGTTATCAATCGTGTAACAGGACATTACTGTCAAGATTGTTAAGCCCACATTCTGCCAACGCATAACCGACCTCAGTCGATGCTTTGCTCACACTGTGCCGACTGTATTTGTGTGCCTGTGTAACTAGAAAATTCTTTTGTAATTAATTTTTTTTTTTTTTTTTTTTTTTTTAATTTAACCAATACTCAGGGGATGCCCCCTACTCATGCAGTGCATTGTATTGATCAGGAAAATAAGGCATGGGAAGGAGGAAAGAGGGAGTAGTGTTTGTGGATATTTTATTTAAATTTTTCTAAATTGTAAGTAACAGGGAAGACTTCTGCGGGAAGTTTGTTCCACATACGAATCGTTCGACTAAAAAACGAATTTTCTCTGTAATGCGTTGTGCAAAACACAGGACAATCAACTACAAACGGATGTGCTCTACGAGATAAGCGAGTATTACGAATAAAAACTCGGGCTCGTGGAATAAGTTCACTTATCTCAGATGAGCATCTCCCATGGTAATATCGATAGAAAAGTGTCACACAACCCACATTCCGACGATGCTCCAATGAATCAATAGAGTTGGATACACTACTGTCATTGATAAGCTTCACCGCCCTCCCCTGAACACGGTCCAGAAGCTTCAGAATAGACAATGGAGCCCCTGCCCATATATGAGAGTTGTATTCCATTTTTGGCCGGATATAGCTGGTATAAATAGTAAGGAGATCGGATGGAGTGAAGTAAGTCTTGCACCGTTTTAGAAAACCGAGACACTTGAATGCCTCTTTCGACACTTGAAATACGTGCTTATTCCAACGGACATCACACTGTATTCTCATGCCCAGAACATCAAGAGTATCCGATTCCTCAATACCTATACCATCCATAGTTACAGATGACAATGTCAATTCCACAGCCCGTCTGTGGGTTAACATACAACATTGGGTCTTGCGTGCATTAAAATCGACCTTATTCGCGCGACCCCACTCGGAGATTGTAGAAAGGTCTTGATTGAGTGTGTCATTCATGTTCTGCCGCATGCCCTCTATCTCCAAAGAGTTTGGCCTGTGATCGAATGAAAATGAATGACAAATGTTGCTGTCATCTGCAAAAGAGTAGATAGGGTTGATGGTCTGACCAAGAAGGTCATTAATAAAAATAAGAAAAAGGGTAGGAGAAAGAACAGAACCTTGCGGAACCCCTGAATTTAGCTGAAACTCGTTTGATGAGACCCCATCTAAAACAACACGTATAGTGCGGTCTCTGAGAAAACTCGTTATAAATCGAGAGAAGACATTACCGACACCAAAAGCAACTAGCTTAGTCACGAGTGCCCCGTGCCCCACACGATCGAACGCCTTAGAAATATCTAGAGCAACCACTTTACTCTCACCAAAGCGGTGGATTGACCGGCTCCAACGTTCCGATAGAAACGCCAACAGGTCTCCCGTAGATCGACCACTACGGAAGCCATACTGCCGATCATTTAAAAGTGAATTGGTCTCTAAATATTTCACAAGATGGTGGTTAACCATGGTCTCCATCACTTTGGAGAGCGCAGAGCAAATTGCGATTGGGCGGTAATTTTCAGGGTTGTTAGCCGCACCCTTTTTAGGGATAGGCTGGACATTGGTCACCTTCCAGCATGAGGGGAAAATTCCCGCACGGTACGAAGAGCTGAAAAGTTTTGCCAATGGACGTGCCAACGTTAAAGAGCACTGTTTCAGCACCAGTGCTGATATGCCATCCGGCCCCGGTGACTTATTTACGTTGAGATCCGCAAGAACCCTTTTGACTGCCCGGGCCCGAAAGAAAATCGAAGGCATAGTATATGATACCCTTTCGAGAACGGGCAGTGGTTGATCGCTTTCCGGCAAGAAAGAATTTCTTGCAAAAAGTTCAGCGAAAAGGTTGGCCTTATCAACCGGGTCAGTGAATGATTGATCGTCCTTTAAAAGAGTTGGAATAGAAGAACTAGCATTATCCCTTACTCTTTTAACAAACGACCAAAAGGTCTTACTGCCCCGAGGAGCAGAAAGAACTTTGGCACGTAGACGCTGTTCGTATAAAACCTTTTCGCGTCTAAGTACCTTGGCACACTCGGTTATAAAAAATTAATTACGATTATCATTATAAGACTGAAAAAAACATTTTAAGCCAGAAACAATTGAAAAATTTGCCAGCGGTAACTATATCTCTAAAATTACACTTGGTATCCAACTATAGAATGTGAATAAAGCACATCATAATGTGATAACTACTTGTGAGAAAGAGATAACAATAGGACCAAAAAGAGGAAGCCTTCTAGTTTAAAAAAAATTGTTCATAGATATTAGTTATCTCTCTCTCTTTTGATTAAAACAATACATTGTGAATGCTGTGATTGACAAAAACTCCACTACGCTGTGTCGACCGTGGCTCAACTCGCTAACAGGTGATTCTACAAGTCATAGCCTGTTGTATGGCTGTGGGTTTGAAACTCACTACGACACAAAGTAAAAAGTTTTTCATATAGAGCAATTTAACAATTTAAAATACTTTCTTCAATTGACACTTAATTTAATCACAGACGAGTCCTTGCAGGGGACGAAACTGAGGAAGTCTGGCATATCCAGTGTGTCCGTTAAATTTTTTAATAAAAATGTTTTCTTCTTCTTCTTTTTCCTGTAAAAATCTAACTAAAAAAAATTCAGTAATTAATTGTAATAAAAATAATTGCGATTGTCATTATATAACGATTACAAACACTTTACCCCAGTAAAAGTTATACTTTAAAATTATAAGCTTTGATGGCCGTTTAATGAATGACCCTTTTTTAAAGGCTAATCGTGGAGACATCTCAACTGAGAGTAAAATTTTTAATTTTTTTTACGCACGTGTTAATTTTTTAGTCCCTGACTTACAATTAGCCGGGTTTTTAAATTTGTTTTTTGCATAAAAATGGTACGAGTCAAAACCAAAAAAGACTTAATTTTTTAGTTCTCTGCATAAAGAATCAGCCGATTGAAAATCAGGCCATCTGTTATGGCTGCACAGTGGCATTTCTAAAATTCATCAAATATTTTCTCCAAAACGGATCCAAATATCACAGTATAACTTTCTTTATTGATTGAAAGACCACTAAACTTTCTTTTTTATTAAAAAAAATGTTGACCGATTGTTAGATAAATAAATTTTTCTCTAGCCGATTAAAAATATGTATATGGAGCTTTATGTAGTCATCTAATCTGATGCAATTACATAAATGTCAAGTACAACTTTATCCGAATTATGGCCCGATAGATAGATTGTATTTGATATTATCAGTTTTGTATCTAATTGGACCAGGTTATATCTATCCGGATTTTGACCTTATATAATAGTATATGATTGTATGTGAACTGATACATCTGAATATAATTTGATCTGAGTTTAAGTGTGGTGAAATTGTACTTAATGTTACATTTTTGTATATTATTGGATGAAAATTTATACAATTTCATAAAAATATCTGATCTTCCTAGCATATAACCATAATGGCAAAAGTAGCATTGTCTGGTTAATGCCATAAAAGGCTTGCATTTTTATATGAAGAGAATTTTTGTTGTTTTGGTATTACAAGCATGTGGGAAAATAGTTACAAATTTTAGTTCTTTCCTAAATATTTTAAAACATTTGCAAGGGTTTTGTTATTTTAATGCATAAATTGGTTTATTTTAATGTCTAGTTTGTGTACAATGATAGTACCTTTAATTTTTTTAAATATAAAAATTATAAGCATACAATTTTCAACTTGCTTCCAAAACCATAGCGATATCCTAATACAAAAACTAAAGATAATTTTGTGCAGATTTATATTATAAAAAAAAACTCTTATTATTTTACTATAAAAAGTCCAGAAATTAAGCAAAATATCCCTGCGGGAAATGAAGGGTCGATTGATCCAAAGTGGTAATTCTGTGATTTATGATTGGGGAGCGCGTCACGCAACTGGTGAAATCAAAATTGTGGTGCACCAAAAAGTGTTAATTAGGGTGAAATGTCCAATCACGTGACTATAGTTATGGTGACAAAGCATTCACTGGTTGGTACCAGATGTATCACGTTACTGTAGAAAAAGTAATATGACATCATAGTGTACTGAAGCAACTAGGGCCGTTGCAGTTGAAGTTGCTACTGGTCATTGAACTGGTTCAAAACCGCTAGCAGTGGATGAAAACATGGCAATTAGTACCAAAGGATGCAGTTCCTTGACTGCTACCAAGTGGACACAACACCGATGGAATTTTTTATGTACCGAATTTGTGACAGTAGGAATGAAGACGTAACACTTCACTGGTTTTAAATAACTGAATACGGAACTGTTGAGACAGTGACCAAGTTTGTCAGATGAGGCGATTTCTAGCCAAATGTCGCGATCTTAATACTCGTTTGGCAAGTTAATTTTTGAAATTCCGACTGGCGATTTTTCGAGTGAATGGAGATTTTACACATAAAATGCCAATGTTAGCAAATAAAGAATAAAACTTCTATATTTTGAACATCTGAAATTCTTGTCTAGTTTATGTATTTTTCCAAATTTAAATTGTTATAATGAATTTAAAGTTATAGTTTTGTGTTGGGTATAGACAAAATAAATTAATTTTTAAATTGATTTTTCTTGTGGCTTTTTAAAGGTTTTTTGAACAGGTGGTATGACACGCTGTTTTGAATAAGTGCAGTGACTGCCTCCAGACGGGCTATTTAGCAACCCCTACATAATATGACAGACGCTGAACAAAAAATGACAGGTTACTTGCTAATATCTTTTCGCCTGCCCGGCGACATGTACCCCTTATATCAGTGCAGTGGTACTTTACAAAATTATTCCACTCAAACTACCTCTATAACAGAACATATTGCGCATAATATGTGACCAGTTTTCCTTCAATAATTTTTCTCCAGTTCTACGACACGTATACCTACACCAGTCACGTGATATTTTTTTCCCACTGGTTCTGTTGTATATCACATAATCCTAAAATTGTCATACTGTGACACTACCTAATTCTAACTTGTCCAGTAGCATATTCATTTCTGTCTGTATGGTGATATGTTACCTTGGGCAAGTTATTCGATACGTCACACAGTGCTGCCCAGGTAGCAAATTGTCACCTCCTATGACAAGCCCATATTAAAAGTACCGGTCACTTTCATATAACAGAACCGAAACTAGGACTGGTTCATACACACATAGTTCTAGTCACGTGACCATACCAGTGACTGGTTCATTTCCCGCAGGGATATATATAAAAAATGGGGTAAATGATGTAAATATAAAAAACGCGATATTTGAAAAAACTTGAAATGAGAAAAAAAATATTTGACATATTTGGTCTATTAAAAAAGATATACATCATAACTAGTTTTTTTTTTTTTGACCAAGGAGTAGCGCTAATATTATTGTATGGCCCAACATATGCTTGATTTAAAAAAAATTTAAAAAATAAAACCCATTTGTAGGTATGTATACCTACTTTAAAAATATATATATAATGTAGTTAACAACTTACCCATACATATTTACCAAATAAGATATTAAAACAAACACTTAAATATCTAACAACGCAATTTATAAAAATTTCTAGCATGCTATAAAAATAATTTATTAACAAATATATAATAAATATATTAACTTTAAACACATGTTTGACTCTCCCAAATAAACAAAAACATTAAAATATTACAAAATATCCCTGAAAATTCTTACCGCACACACAATCAAAGAAAAATCTCTCTCTTGCTCAGCAGCAAAAAAAAAAAAAATCACCAGCTACAGAATACATTTTGAAATATATACAAAACTATTATCGTGGCACACTGAACGACTAAACTAGAAAAAATATCCCAACCAGTTTTCGTGTAGCTTTAACGACGTTTAAACATGTAGACGGAAATTTTCGAAAAAGTAAAATTATTAAAAATAAATAAAGTGTTAAAAAAAAAACATAAAATATGTATAAAACAAATAAATAATTTAAAAATTAAATGAAAAATTAAAAAAATAATAATCTTTTGCAAGTTCTAAGCAAAATTTTGTTTAAAAGAAAAATGTTATAAGAAATAAAATATTTTAAATATTATAACTTACAAATTTATAAAATAACAAAATTTTAGTGAAATCTAAAATAATTAAAAAACAATATTTAAAAAAAAATTTAAGTTAAAAAAAAACGGTTTAATTAAGCAACTGTTAAAAAGTTTAAAGTTTATTGAAAATTTAAAAAAAACTTATAAAATATAATTATATTAAAATTGGCAAAAAAAAGGTATAAAAAGTTATAAAAAAAAATTAATAAATATGTTTGTCATAATCTCAAAACAAAAATGGATTGTTTGTTAAAAATGTATAATAAGAGGTTTATCATCATTATATGAGTTTTTTTATTATTCTTGTTTGCCATATTGTTTATACGATTTTTTTTTATACACCAGTCGTCATTGTGAAGTACACTGGATAAAATGAGTTGGTAAAAATGTTTGGAAATACCAATGGGAAATGATTGTCGTCATTTTAAGTTTTATAATGATTGCTTTAAATTGACAAATTGTACTTTAGCTTGGCATATGTTTAAATGTGAGATAAAATGGCACAATCTTAGAAAAGAGTACCAAGGAAGCTTGAAGATAGTTGTACAAAAAGGTCTTCCAAATCGTACAAAGAAAATAAATGTACTACGATTTGATGTGCTCCGACGGCTGGATCATTGTTTGTGTACGGACAATACTAACATAGGTTCCAAATTTCAGCAAAATCGAATTCCGTGGTCGCTAAATATTTAAATTCTTTTGAATATTTATAAGTAATACAATTTAAAAAACAAATTAAAGAAAAAAAGTTTATTCTTCTTAGTTTAAACTAGCTTAAGATCATTTATTTATTAATTATTTATTTCCAATATTTCGTCTCCACATTGGGTGACTACTTTTATTATAATATTGTAATATTTGTTCCCTGAAGAAGTCACCCAATGTGGGACGAAGTATTGGAAATAAATAATTAATAAATAAATGATCTTAAGCTCGTTTAAACTAAAAAGAATAAAATAAAAGAAGATCGAAGAAAAATTAACATTTTTGGAAAAAAGTTTATTTAAAATTTGAAATGACTGCTAACTACGCCCTGCAGGACTTCTCCATAAATTCCGAATCAACATTTTATTACGGTTAAGATTTTGGAACAAACCATGAAAACATTGTTTACGGTTTTCAAGATATGCACGATTTTTGTGATTTTGAGAAAAAAAGCATAAGATTTTTTTTGTTTTTAAATCCAGTGTGTACGAATAAATAATATATTCAATATATTAATTTAGTCCTCCACCTTAAAGCCTAAAACAAAAAACAATGGTATACCCAATGCATGAAGGATAACGTTACCCTGGCGATTTTTCCTAAAATTTAAGTTATTTTAGATTTTCCCTAACAACTTTTTAGATAATGAAACATTTTTTTTATTTTATATACTTTTTAGAAAATAGACTTCATGTATATAACGTTTTTTGGCAGAATGAAAATTATACGGATTAAAATTTTTATAATAAAAGACAACATACTTCAAACATTTTCAACAAAAATAAACAATACTTAATGAGCATTAACGCGAAAACTAAAATTTTATTTAAAAATCTGATTTAATAATTGAAATTATCTCCAAAATATTTAATAGATTTGATGTATAGTGTTCAAGGGTTTTTCTCCTGGAATTCCTACAACGAAATTCCCTGGAATTTCGACGATTTTTCAGTTACCGATTTCCGTAATTTTTTGTCGGAATTCCCGCAAATTATTACAACCTCAGAAATACCAATGTTTGCTTAACTAAAAACGCGTAAAACAGAAAAAAAATTTCATATAATCCTAAAAATGTTAAAATGTTTTAACTATTTTTTTCCAATTTTGTTTAAATTCAATAACAAAGTTAAACACAAAAAATACATCGGTCATGCGACTGATCACTTCTGATAGATTTTTGGACATATACCACGACTGTGAACACCAAATTTTAATATTAGATCTGGTTTTTGAAATATTCGCGAATTCAACATTTACCAAAAATAAAGTTTTTTCTTTAAAAATTCTTTTTAATTCATATACCTGAATAAACTTCGAATTACTAGGGATTTAAAGTGGAGACTTTTAGCATTTTAAATCATATCAATTCATTGCGATTGGGTGAAGGATGTACTATATATTATAAAATACCTTAATCGAAATTGCAAAATTTTAGCGCATGATGGTAATTTATATTCCACTTAATTCATTTTCTCAAAAAAAAAACAATAATAATTATATCAAAATTAATTAAAAATTCAATCTGAAATTAAATTTTTATAACTTTTTTATTAAAACTAATTTTGTATGAATTTACTATATAGAAAATTTAAAAAGTATGTATTTGACATGCATAATTTAAAATCGGTATTTTTAGGAAAGCGCACTTCAATTGGCTACAACTTGGCTGGTATTGATTAAAAAACATGTGTTAAACATACTTGAATATTTTATATCTGAATTTTATTTGTTAGGATTTGTCACAGACTCCATATTTTTAAGGCATACAAATATATAAAATTTTTTTGCCTTAAGCTATTTTTTTCTTAAAATAAAATAAAAAGTACGTGATTTTTTTCATAAATTAAGAAACCCGTGGTGTTAATAAAGGTACATATTAAAATTTTTGATCTTCTCTTTATTGTAGATTTTTTATTAGCGAGATCGTGAAAAATTAGAATTATCAACTTTAAACTTTCGAAACATGTTATATATCAAATTAAAATGCATAGTTCGCACTATTCGAATGTTGCGCAAAAAAGTAGCATTATTATTTTTAATTTTGTATTTTTTGCAAAAAGTTTGTCAAAAAATTTAAATTTTCTACAAAAAGCTTTTTCCAAATAATTCTTTAACTGGATCTAACTTTGTAATTCTATGGCTAAATACGTGATCTGCGTCCTAAAGTTACTTAGATAGGTCGCAACGCCGATGCATAAAATATTTCTCATTTTGCTTAACGGTGTAATCAAAATTTTATGAAATTGAAATTTCAGACTCTATCAAAAAAAAAAAAAAAAAAAAACATATAATGAAATGAATAGTTTAGGAAAATTTTAATATTTTTGACGAAACAAAGGGATTTTGGTGCAAAAAGCGAGATATCTATAGTTTTTGTGTAAAAATCCAAACAAATAGTACTGCCAAACCACTGCTATTTTTGTAAAACCCACTATGTTAACTAGGAAATCACAATTTTGTCTTCAAAGCATGTGTTTTGCTAGTACCAACTGCAAAATTTTTGCCAATATTGTTTTTGAAAATATTACAACCAATCAGAAGCATTTTTTTTTTTTATTTTAGAAAGCTTGAGGTTAAGAAGAAGAATACAAATGTTTCTCTAAAAATTTCTACCTTTTAATGGACAGGCGTCATCAGTGATTTTCCATTTAAATTGTATTATTATTTGTGTATTTA
This sequence comes from Delia radicum, assembly GCA_021234595.1. Lineage (NCBI taxonomy): Eukaryota > Metazoa > Arthropoda > Insecta > Diptera > Anthomyiidae > Delia > Delia radicum. The sequence goes on from CM037852.1 coordinate 139,210,687, forward strand.
TAATTGTCATATTGTCTCTATATGATTAATTTTTTCAACAACCAGCGGCTGTAAGAATCAAACCTGCGCTTCTTCTTACATTACAAACGTAATAATACCAAGTCATGACCGTTTAGCGATCACACCCAAGTATGGCCTCGAATGTAATGCAGCTAAAGTGCGCTTTTCTGTTATTGTATATTATACTCAGAAGTGACCAACACTAACAAACACATTTATTCTATTTTTAGATTTTTGTTTATTTTTCTAATCTCCTCGGTGGCTATTTCACAACGTTACCAGATTGATGTATGGTTTTTACGTTCATTGTTGACAACTTTGCGTCACACAGGGCAAATTATATTTTTATTTTATTATATTTCACACATTTATTAATGTTACTATATAACTTTGACACTAAAGAGATCTTTCTAAAAACTTAACTACGGCGCTTAGGATGTTTTTCAATTGGAATTATATGGGATTTTGGGAAAATCTATAGAACAGAAAATTCCTCAAATTCTGAAATACTTTAATTTTTACAGAGTTATTGAGAAACTAAAAAAAATGCAGATTCAAAAAAAAATGTTTACTATGAAAAAAATATGGAATCACAAAAATCACAATAAAGTTTTTAATTGAAAGAACACATTTCTCTTAAAACCTTAAGGTTCTACATCAAGTAAAAACCTCCTACTTTTGTAAAACTTAAACACACCAACGATATCCAAGCTTTTGAAGATTCTATTATTCTTTATGGCCGTATTATGAAGTTCTAAAATATGGAAAAGTGTGACTTTGGTTTAAAAAGCGAAAAAAAATCAATATTTTAGAAGCGGGTTTTTTGCCAGGTTACTCTTAATATTATAAATGATGAAAATGATGAAGTTGGCCTTTGAATCTAAATAGATATTTCTTAGAATGGTCTAAGGACTTGTTTTTAAGAAATAAAGCACATCCAATATATAGAAACAAAATTTTAAAGAGTTTTAAAACATATATCAGATTTGTTTTTAGTAAAATAAATGTTTAAAATATTCCCGAATTGACAGTGATCTTTAAATTAATTTATATATTTTAATATTTCCTAAGAAAAAGAAGATTTTACTATCAAAACCTTAATGAGTATTTATTTTAAAAGCCCCAGAATTCCCGGGAATGTTCGAAAAAATTTCTCGTTTTCCGGAAGTTGAAAAAAGTTTGGAAGATGAAACCGCTAATCGTATTAAATTTAATATTAATAATTTTTAAAAATTTTAAATTTTTATTAACCTATAGTCGAATCTTTATCCCTATTTAACGATCTTAAGATCTTTAATATGTAGCCACATTCATTGGCCCCTGAATAGGTGGAAATTTCGAAAGTCTACAATTTTGAAGAATCCTAATGTATATAATTTGTTTATAACGAACTCGTCCTGTATAAACATTTTTCAAAAATTTGTTAAATTTCTTAATTTGGTTTTAAATTCTCTGAATTTAAAAATTTTTGTTTTGTAATATTGAAACAATTTTTTATTCTAAATTGCGTTTCATAAAGTTTTTAATTCATTTTAGTAAATTTTCAAATTAGAAGCCGAAGTTTAAATGATTTGCAGCAAAAGTTTCATACTTTTAATGAACTTTTGGTCAAATAAATGATATTTTTAATAAAATTGTATTGGTTTAATGAACGAGTTCCAGTGCAACTTCATTACTATTATGCAAAAATTCATTAGTATCAGTTAGTAATTCTCTCGTTATATAATCTATATACGTTATCGCCGTATTATTTCGTATGAAATATTTTAGTAAGTGCGTTCGGAGCAGAAACATCGTTCGCTATAAAAAAAAAGTTCTGTATACGTTAAGAGAATAACCTGCATGATAACAACGACTTTCTGCATAAGATCTATGAAAAGTCACTGGTATTCGTACATAGACACTTTTCATTAATGTAAATGTGTGTTGAATTTGACCAAAATTCTATATCTCATATTGACTAAAGCGCGTTTATGCTTAAAAGTAAGTGCGAAATCTCCCAAAGAAGTTGCTTTAAAGAATAACTTTTGTTAAAAGTCACTTTCTATTACTTAAATTTCTTATCAATCACTATAAAAATACTTTAGTGACACCGATTTGAATTTAAACTGATCTAACTTTTTAAGTTTTTATTAGATTTTTACAAATCTTAGCTCATATATAAAGAGTATTTCTTCTGCTTTTAGATATTTTTTAGATCATCATACAGTAGTCCTTAGGATAAAGTTTGCAAAAATGTGAAACGAGATTTGTATTGCACAACATTTTCAATATTCTGAGTATATTTTCCATGGATTAGAAAACTATTTAGATTTAAGTATGGCAAAGCGCTGGCGACGGTCGGTTATGCCTTGGCATAACGTGGGTTAACAATCTTGACATTGTCTTCCTGTTAACCGATTGATAACAGTGGCCAACCGTTGGCATAACATCGGTGATTCAAAAAATGTTGTGCTTTTAAAATAGCTTAAAATCATTCACTTTTGAGAAATATTTACAATAAAAACAATTTTGAAAACAGCAATTTCGGTCTTAGCCTTTTACATAATATTTACATGTGTGATATATAATAAAATGTTAAATTTTCTTTAGCCTTCTTTTATTTAATTCTTCTTATTTTAAACGAGCTTAAGATCATTTATTTATTAATTATAATTATTTATTACTAATATTTCGTCTCCACATTGGGTGACTTCTTCAGGGAACAATTATTTCAATATTTTTTTGTTCTCTGAAGAAGTCACCCAATGTGGAGACGAAATATTGGAAATAAATAATTATAATTAATAAATAAATGATCTTAAGCTCGCTCTGAATTTTTGATATACCATAGTGTTTAAGAAGAAATGAGGATATAGTTTTTTAGTTATTCGCAAAAAAGACGCTTTTGAATGTTTGCAAATTTTATGAAAAAAGACTTTATAATTTTTTTAACAAGTATCAAACATCTAGCCTTTCATATGGGGTACAATTTTTATAAATCGGATAAAAACATAACAAGTTATAGTAGTTTAAACATTAGGTATTTTTCATAGTTCTGCTTAAAATGTCAAACTTTGAGATGCGATAGAACGCGAACAATAATCAATTCCGAAAAAGTTAATAAAGCACTTATATCATAGGAACACGTTAAATATCAATTTGGTCACTTTTAATGAAATCGCACCACATTTATTCCAAAAACGACTAAAATCGAATCGAAATTTTCTGAAATGTCGCAATATTGATTTATATTTTTTTATCAAGATGCTTTTTATTTTCGCTTTTCATATTGCGGTTAACTGTATCAACCCAAGTGAAATCGAATCATATATGAATATATATGATCATATACATATAAACTTCTATATGATCATATATGGATATAGCTGATCATATATGTCCATATATTGTTTAATATATGCTCATATATGGTATCATATATGACCATATAGGCTATTTCCGAAATTTGAGGGTATATGATCGTATGAGTATTAGAGGTGTTCAAAAAAATTAAAGTGAGATCTAAAGTCAACGAATGGGCTGGCTTGGTTCCTTTGTACATAAAAACATTTAATATGAAGTTTGGTGCCGATCGGACAAAGAAAAGTCGAGGCGGAAATCGATTGAAAATTGACAGTGTGTTTTGTATGGGAAAAAAATGACTTTTTTGCATTTTTTAAAAAAAGAAGTAATATCGAAGCAGTTTTTGTGCCATATTATAAATTAATCGATATGAAGACACAAAAACGTTTTCAAAAAGATATAAAAATCCGAAATCGATGAAGAATTTTCCCAGTAATAAATAATGCCCAGACCACTAATGTGCCAAATACCACTTGATAACAAATTTCGAGCCCACATTCTAAACGTTTTCGAAATTAATTACCGATTACTTAGTGGACTCATTAACTGTGAGATTTGAAATGTATTATTTTTTGGATGTCGTTAACCTGTCCTAAGGTGACTTCAAAAAGCAAAAATATTTTTAAGGTATTTTTCAAATCTCCAAAATCAAATTTTAAAAAATTTTGTTCAACAAAAATGGAAAAAATAATTTTGCACTCTAAGGTTTTATTAAGCATAAAATTCTAAATTAAACTACCAAAAATTAGACATATACCCCGGTTAATTTAGTTAGGGCACCTATTTGAATTCGGCGGATTTCGAGGAAAATGGCTTTTTTTGCACAGAATTTAATATAAGGGTAAGATTTTTCTAATTCTTACAAGTGCCAATTAATGCTATTTGGGGTTTGATAACACAAGCTACAAGAAGTATATTCTGAAAATTTTGTCAAAATCAACACACTCCAAAAGTCAAAACACAAGGTCAAAAATCAATTTTTGGAAATTTTGAAGATTTCATGAAATTGATAACGAAAAATCGTGTGGTATCTTCGTATTTTGATGAAAGTGGACTGAATTATTTTTCGTAGTTAGTATTTGTTGTTTAAAAAGAAAAACACCTAAATTAACCCTTTATAATATGGCACAAAAACTGCTTCGATATTACTTCTTTTTTGAAAAAATGCAAAAAAGTAATTTTTTCCCATACAAAGCACACTGTCAATTTTCAATCGATTTCCGACTCGACTTTTCTTTGTCCGATCGGCACCAAACTTCATATTAAATGTTTTTATGTACAAAGGAACCAAACTAGCCCATTGGTTGACTTTAGAACTCAATTTGAAAAACGGCCATACAAAGTTGAACACCTCTAATGAGTATACATGAAATATATTTTTGCACATATGAACATATATGCCAACATACGACCATGTTCGGATTCGAACATATATGATCATATATTCTATCATATATAGTCATATAGTGAACTAAATATGAACATATAAGATAAGCTATATTCATATATGATCATATATAAGCTCATATATGAGCATATGTATGCATATATGAAACGATTTTCACCTGGGAATTTAAATAATATTTTTTTTTTATATGCAAAAGACCTCAGTGTTGAAATTAAATCAAATTTTTTCAGTCAAATAGCAGAAACAATTAAAATTATTAAAAATTGAATTTCGCACCAAATTTTTTTATTAAAAATATTTATCGATTTAAAAATAAAGTTTATTTAATGATAATAAATCAAATATGCATTATTTTGCAAATCATAAATTCATAAATATTGCTAATCCCAAAGAAGTTTTGTTCGCTGCATTAGGCTTTTTCGGTTTACACAATTTTTCATACAAAAAATTTCGAACTCGATTTCGAGGGACTGGTGTAGTATGAATGCGGTATTAAATAAAATGAAAAGCTTGTTCTATAGTCAATTAAACATTAGTGCGTATGATCATCATCATATTCAGCATACGTTTAATTGTGCGTAATATAAAACACAAAACAAATAGTTTGTGATGCACAACTAAATTATAATATGTAAAACATTTTACGATTTACAACCGCGCCTACTTTGCCCACTTTTGTAAAATTTAGAAAAGTTTAATTTTTGATTCGTATCAGTCTTGGTATTTATATTATACAGTAACATTTCTGAAAATTTATACGTGTGAGTGTAACTGACAAAAAAACAGGCGTTTGCAGCTTAGAGACCTTTAAACTTGTGCTTTTTTTACTAAAATCCTTTGAGACCTTCGTGGCATTTTTACTTTTTTCTCTTTTGTGTTTTTCTGAATAGGCATACGAAAAAACTCTGTAAACCATGTGACAAATACACATACATTAATTTAAATATGTGTAAGCATTGGGTTTGATATTTTTGAAAGTGTGTACTAGGGCGCTCCAGTAAAAAAAAGATAGAAGTAATAGCACTCACACGATGCGGTATTGAGCCGAATACTGGAAAATATGTATAAACTTGTTGTAGGTAACGGGAAGCAACACTCAGGAAATTCTTCCTATTAATGTGCTGTTTTTTTTTTGGAGAGGGAGAGATGAAAGGTAGTGAAAGATGATGGGCTTCAAACATGGCAACACTGTAATTGCGCGAGTAGATAAGTCTTAGAACAGTTGTTGCTCGCCACCTGATGTAGGGTTGGCGAATTTATTGAAGCTTTTTGTTTCATAGCCCTGATTCATTATTTTACTTCGGTGGGGTTAAGTGCTATGGGAACACCGAAGGTGGGCGTAGCGGTACATATAAGTGATATAAGACTCATACATATTATTTTTCTAAATTGATGTTGTCGTCTCCGGGAATCGAACCCGGGACCATCTGTGTAACAGTCCAACGCGCTAACTATTACACCACAACGCCCACAAAACACAAGATGTTTTTTGTTATCATTTCATATTTGATAGCTTGTATGTTATTATGAAACGATTAATCAGGACACCCTAGTTTTTATATACACATTTTTTTTATATTTCCTTTTGATGTAAAATTTGCCATAGTAATTTCATAAAACAAAAAAAAAAAAAAATCTTGTTAATATTTAATTATACTGTAGCTCCGAAAAACCAAACACATACTCATACTGCTTTTATCATTATATTATATTAACACTGTGGTTTTTATATTATATTTCTTATATGTTTACACATGTGTATGCGTTTGTGTATCTGAGCATAAGTTTATTCATTTATATTATTTTTTTTTTCTTTTACACATTTGTTTAAGGTTTATTTTTGCTACATTTTAGTAAGTGTTTTGTTTAATTAGTTATTATAGCTTAAACTGAAAGCTTGAGGGATTTTATTTAAAATTTTGGAGTTTAAACAAAAATTACATTGTGTGTTTATGAGTTATTTTGTGTGTAAAAATACGATAAAAAATTTTTTTATAAAAAAAGAATTATTAAAACTTTTTTTGGGGAAAAATTATTTGAATATTTTAGTTAGGAAATTATATTTTCTAAATAACACAGGAGGACAAAATGTTACTTTTTAAAAATTAATAATGAGCTGACCTTCAATTATATATATTTCAGACATGCTGATTTCAATGGTGTACTTAATTTGTTTATCAATGCTTTAGATTTCGAGACAAATTTCTTTTAAGTTTGGTGGTTTTGCATTTAGTTTTTTGCATTTAAAACTTTTCGAAAGCAATCAATCTGCTTTTGTTTTGATTTTTACCTCTTTTTTAGAGTTTTAGTAAATATTAACGCTTAATGAGCAATTGATTTAATTCTTTTGTAAGAGGCAATAAATTCAGAAAGAGGCAATTTTTGGAAAAAAAAAAAAAATAATTTCAATATAGCGGTTTTTAAAAATTCTTTTTAGTTTAAACGAGCTTTAGATCATTTATTTATTAATTATTTATTTCCAAAATTTCGTCTCCACATTGGGTGACTTCTTCAGGGAGTTCCATTTATTTATTTCCAATATTTCGTCTCCACATTGGGTGACTTCTTCAGGGAGTTCCCTGAAGAAGTCACCCAATGTGGAGACGAAATATTGGAAATAAATAATTAATAAATAAATGATCTTAAGCTCGTTTAAACTAAAAAGAATAATATAAAAGAAGATCGAAGAAAACTCAACAGGTTTTTAAAAATTTTGAAAAACTTTATATGGCAGCATAGCTATCCAAGTTGACCACAGAGTCTTACTTTTAGTAAAATTGAAGCAAAAAAGTTTCCATTTTTCCAAAGTTATCGTAATATAATAATTTTTTTCGGGAACATTAAATTAAAAAGTTTAAAAAACATAATAATTAAAACTAAAACTGTAATAATGTACACACAGAAAATAGTTTCGTTGCTCCAACCGAATTGTTGTAGTTACATGAATTATCTCCAAATTTGATTTGCAATTCGATTGTTGTACCCAACTTTCATTTTGAATACTCGAGTAATTTTATTGTTCAAATCGAATTTGAAAATGGTTTTGTTGATTTAATTGAATTTGTTTGGTTTGGCTTATCGAATTGTTTTAAATAATACACCGTTTCCAAGTAATTTTTGAAAATATTTTTAATTTTATTTTGGTGTTATGAATGATACATAATTTTTTTAAATAAATGATGTAACTTAATTAACTAAATAAGAAAAATCATTTTGCTGATAAAATAAGAGAATTTTGCTATAGAAACCCAACACATTATAATGCATTTTGCTTGAAAAATTTACAAAACTTTAATTTTAAGTATAAAGAGTCCGAGATTTTGATGTATTGACACTATAAAATAGAGGTTTTAACCGAAACCCGATTTAGAATTTGAGGAATTTTAGATTGAGAAAAAATACATTACATACGTTCGTAGTATTTTCTGGAAAACCATTTTTTTATAACGAAAAACTCTGCAGAATCTGATTTTGAATAAGTGTTCTGTTTTTAAAGAAAAAATCTTCAGACTTGCTTTTGGTATATGAATTAAATTTCGTGACATTTACCATTAAAATAGCTCCAAAACTTTAGGCAATTTTCCTGTAAAATCGTTAAATTTAAATACATTTTGTACATAAAAGAAGATTTATTTTATAGCGATTATTTTTAATCTAATGTATTTCTAACTAAAAATTGCTCTGTTTGCTCAAAATTGGAACCAATATGAACATTTAAAACAAGGATAGGGTGTATTTGTCCCCATATTTTAACGTGTTAAGTTTTCTATTTGTGCAGTTCAAACCCGAAATTTATAACGGTGTTATATATACTCATGATCATATACTTCAAATTCCAACCGGAAAAAGTAGCAGGCTAAATACATTAAAATTTTATGCCAATTATCATTTATATTTTTTTTTTTTTTTTTTTTTTATTTATTTATTTAGTCTATGGATTAAATCCTTACAGACTATAAAAAATTTAATTAAAAATTATTAACAAAATTATATAATAACAAAAAACATAATTAAATATTTAAATACAGTATTATTTTACGTTTAACAGCATCAATATTTAAAGAAAAATCAATACAATTATATAAATCGTTAAAGTCTCTACATATTCTTTGTAATGGGTCAGCATTAGCATAGTTACTACGATAAAACTGCAGTGATAAAGGACGAAAGTAACGAGTTGGACGTTGAGGAACAATAAACGTTATGTTATTAATCAAAAATTCCGAAAAAACACCACCATTAATTAAGTTAAGTAGAAAAGATACGTTTAACATAATTCGGCGGCTTTTAAGCGTAGGTAATTTTATAATAGCAAGTCTACTCTGATATGAAGGAAGATTAACTCCCGGAATCCATGATAAACCTCGCAAACAAAAAATCAGAAACTGCTTTTGAACAGATTCAATGTGATTACTGTGATTGTTATATTGTGGGTCCCAAATTAATGAGCCATATTCTAAAATCGGTCGTACAAGAGACGTGTATAGCATTTTTGTAACGTACGGATCACTGAACTCCTTGGCCCACCGCTTAATGAAAGCAAGTACGCCTCTGGCCTTGTTTACCGTCATATGAATATGAGAGACAAAATTAAGTTTCGGATCAAATAGTATTCCCAAATCCAGAAAAATATCAACTAGTTCCAGTTGGTGTCCATCAAAGAAGTAATCAATTTTTATAGGATTTTTTCTAGAATAGCACATGGACTTACATTTTTTTAGGTTAAGATCCATTAGGTTTATATTGCACCAATTTTGGAAATTATCTAAATCCATTTGTAGAAAGATATGATCAGATGGATTTTTATAACTCGAAAAGATCTTGACATCATCAGCATACAACAATATTTTCGAATATTTGATCACATTTGGAAGATCATTTATAAATAAAGAAAAAAGAACTGGCCCTAAGTGGCTTCCTTGAGGGACCCCGGATTTAACTGCTATGTATTTAGAAGTAAAATTTTTATATCGTACACTTTGCTTTCTATTAAAAAGGTATGATGAAATCCAGTTCAGACTGTTAGGGGAAAACCCTATTAATTTCAATTTAATCAGGAGCAGATTATGATTAACCTTATCGAATGCCTTACTAAAGTCAGTATAAACAACATCAGTTTGTTTCCCATTTACAAATCCTCGATTAATTATAGTTGTTAAATGTAAAAGATTAGTGACAGTTGAACAGCCCTTCCGAAAACCATGTTGATAAGGGGACAAAATATGCGAGACATTATGACATATGAAATCAGTAATGAATTTTTCAAATAGCTTTGGAATTGTGCTAAGCTTCGCGATTCCTCTATAGTTTGATATATCAGATTTTCTACCGGATTTGAATAATGGAATAATATACGATTCTCTCCAGAACTGAGGAAAGTATCCATTCTTAACAGAGATGTTAAACAACAAAGATAAAGGAGCAGACAAACTCTCAGCACAGTTGATTAGTATACAGCTAGGCACACCATCCGGTCCATGGCTAAAAGACGATTTTAAACTTTTTAAACCACGTGACACGTCAGAGCGATCAATAGATGGTAAAATAATAGATTGATTTGAGACCAAAGGATACGGGTATTCATTTAAGTTATTATATTTAGCATCAGAGTAAGTAGTAGCAAAAAAGTCAGCAAACATGTTTGATATATCAGTATCATCCCCAGATTCACAGCTACCAAACTTCATAACAGGAGGAAATTCTTGAGAGCGTCTTTTTGAATTTACGAATTCGTAAAATGCCTTAGGATTTTCTTTAAAATTAGATTTCATTCTGTCTATATAATTGTTATAAAGTGACATATTTAAAATAATATATTCAGCACGACATGTAGAATATTTTCCATAGACAGTTAGTGAAGCAGATTCTTTGTATTTCTTATACAGTTTATTTTTTTATTTTTAAGTTTTGAAAGCTGCTTTGTACTCCAAGGAGGTCCAGACTGCTTACGGTATGTGTATTTTGGAACACAAATATCCAAAAAAGAATAAATGTTTTTATAAAATAAATCAATAATCGCGTCAATTGAAACAGTGCTTAAAGTTTGAGGAGTTAACAACGTTTCCCAGTTCGTAGCGTTTATAAGATTATTTAGCATATGATAGTTAGACTTCTTAAAACAAAAAACAGTTTTATAATTAAGTTTTTCAATCGAACAAATTTCAACAGAGCAATTAATTTCAATAGTTGGGTGGTAACTATCTTCCGGGTTACTAATGGGAAATGATCTACTTATCGAGCATTCGTTTGGATCGTTTACAAATACTAAATCCAGCAGTTTACCATATTCGTTTCGTACGCCATTTATTTGAAATAGACATTGATCAGAAAGGCCATTTAAAAAGTCATCATTCCAGCTATCAGTTTTATAGGAACCAAATTTGGAATGTCAGGAAGATAATTCCACAGCACTGAAGGTAAATTGAAATCGCCAAAAATAAAGATAGAATCTGTGTCGTTTGCTTGTAATGCAATTTTTACAATTGCTTCCAAATGCTTATCATAAACAGATTGGATAGATTTCGGTGGAATATAAGAGCAAGTTATAAATATATTTTTATTTTTCAGTTTTATTAAAACGCTTATAAATTCAATATCAGGCGTAGAATCAATAATTAATAGTTCAGATGGCAGACGATTTGATACAGCAATGATAACTCCACCTCCATTACAATCACCACCTCTATCTCGCCTATAAATTTGATATTTATTGCAGAGTATTTCAGTATTAAAAATATTATTTTTTAACCAGGTTTCTGTAAAGACAATAACGTGGTAGTCAAAACCAAAACTTTTAGCAAATAGATTAGAAAGCTTAGTATTTAGTCCACGAACATTCTGATAGACAATAGTTAGTTGGTTAACAGGGGTTTCATTCAGTTTTTTGGATTAGTTACTTCTTGTGATGGTAGTTGAGCAATATTATTAAGACGTGGGTTGGGTTTAAACACATACTCACGTACAAATGTATTTTTGGGCCAAAAGTCAGAGTTATTAATTTGATTAAAGAAGTTACCTGGAACTGTAACTTTAAACGACGTAATATCCCTAGGTTGGGAATATGTAAATTTTTTGACTTGAATATCGGAACAAAGATCCAGCTTTGATTTAATAAAAACCTCGATCTGATTTTCAGTGGTATCAAATGAAAAACGGGAAAGGAAAATCGATTTTCTTGGAGGAATAACTTTTAACGGGTTCAGTTCAACTTGGTTATTGTGTGGAGTAGATGGGGTTTCAGCGACATCCATTTTGTCATTATCTTTTCGATTGTTAGAATCAATTAAATTTTTAAAAGGTTGCTTCGGAACAGACACAGTAGGTATTGGAGAGTTTATACATTCAGAATCTTTAACATTGGAACTAGATGGACCAGGATCCTGGACGGAATTAGCTTTATTTGCGTTTCTAGATGATTTTCGACGTTTTTTTGCTGACGGAGGCGAATTGAGAGCATCAAGAGATTTATAATCCTCAAACAGCTTTCCATAAGCAGAAACACGGTCAGACAAAATACAAATATCATTTTTTATTGCCAGGAATTCAGTTTTTGTCCCTTGGAAAAACCGATAAAAATCGACCCCAGTCTTCCTACAACGTTCACAGCACCAGTGAAGACCTTTGTGATTATTTAACGATTCAGCCACTAAAACTGGTAAACCAGAACATTTAAAATGACATAAACTATGACATAACCAGCACTCAATAAATCTTGCATTATCATCATTAATATTACAATTTTTATTTAAACACATATAATCATTATTACCAGGCATTGTAGTTGTTATAATTGAATTTAATTTATTCCAAAACGGGATTCAATGAAAATTGTTATTTAATAATGTATGGCAACTCTATTATAATTGTTATTTTTGTTATTTCAATTGTAAATGCAGCGTTTATTTTTTATTGCTTAAGTATTTGGATTGTTTGTTGATTTTTGTTTATTTCTCTTTATGCTGTTGGTTTTTTTTTTTTTTTTTTTTTTTGTATTAATTTTTTTCTATTGTTTGTTTGAAGTTTTTAGAGTTATTATTTTTTATTTAGTATTAAGTATATAAATATATTTTTAAACTGTTTTTATTTTAAATCTGAGTAGAATTTTTTTAAGATTTTTTTAGTATTAAACACAAAATTATTAATAATTTATATCAATAAATATTAAATATAAACACGGAACGAATTATTTAGCAAACGCACGATGAAAAGGGTTACCGTGCTTTAAAATGTTCATATCGGGCTTAGTCTCGACATGATAAGCAAATACAGTTATTTGAAACTAAAACAGAAACCATCCTTGGTCATTTATGTTGTGGTAGGTGGGTACCAAAAAACTACATAAATAAAAATGTGTTCCCATAGCAATTAACCCCACCGAAGTAAAATAATGAATCAGGGCTGTGAACTAAAAAGCTTCAATAAGTTCGCCAACTCTCCATCAGGTGGCGAGCAACAACTGTTCTAAGACTTATCATCTCGCGCAATTACAGTGTTGCCATGTCTGAAGCCCTTCATCTTTCCCCACCTTTCATCTCTATACTATCCCTTTCCAAAGAAAGCAACACACTAAATATAGGAAGTATTTCCTGAGTGTTGCCTCTCTTTAAAAAAAAAAAAAAAAAAAAATAATAAGCCATCATTGTTTTTACGTTATTAAATAATGGAATGGCATGTACATATCTTGACATGCAGTGTTTCGACTCTTAAACGGATTCATGCCAATGCGCGATATTACCTGTATAAAAGTTTTAGAATGGTTAGTACATCTTCGAATAGTATTTTTTTTATACAAATTACCTTTTGTGAAAATACTGTGGCCAAATGGAATTGGTCAATCTATTTTGTCGGAAGTCCAGCCCAAATTCGTTTTGATATTCGCCTTCATAAGTAATATTGAATTTGCTTCGTTTTCTTGAAATGACCACAATGTTTTTGATATTTAGAATTAATTTAATTGTTTTTTTATAACTTTCTTTTATTAACTATGTATGTGTATTTTTTTGTAATATTTTTGCATTTTTTCTAAGTTTAAATTTTTTATATTTATTTTTGACAATTGCAATGCTACTTTGTCCATTTATTATTTGAAACAATCTACTTATAGTTGAGAGTGTCGAAATGGTTTAAAAATAAAATTAATTAAAATTGAAAATGAAAATTTTTCAAGTTCGAGGCCATACTCTATATTTCTTTATTAGGATATTGTCCTAACAAATAATCTATAGAGTTTTTTGTTTTTAAATTTTTTATTTGGCCCTTTCAGGAATGTGTTGATAGATCTATTTCATCTATTTGACCAACAGTTGGTAGTAAATTCGTAATAAAATTATATGACTGATTTAAAATTCAAGTTTGATTGGAACTATTAGATTTAATTTTCATAGCCAATAAGTCGGTTAAAATATTCATTTTATTGTTTTTAATATGATGATTGCTATGGTATTTGCTTGTGACAAGATTCAATTTTGATCAATTTGGTTGGTAATACCTCCTTGATTTTTAAATTGAAATTTAGTGAATTGTAACAGTTAAAATAAAAATTTTTTTTTTCTATGTGTAGAAATCGACCCCGAAGGAGGAAAGTAAAGTTGTTTTTGATGGTATGAAGGTTAAATGAAAATGTTTCCGTCGAAAATATTTTTATGCCTAATGTAAGGCTTAGAATAGACCACATCTTCAATTTCGTCAGCGATTAATAAAATTGTTAGTATGTAAATATTTTCTACACAACAGCCATAAAAAAAAACTCCATGAATTTGTATGTGATGAGAGCAAGATTATTCAAGTTTAAGATAATTTGTTTTTTGTTAAACAAATAAACAGTGCAATGTTTATTTATTAATTGAAAAAGTTTTCCATCCGCTAATTTAAAGCAGACTTTATCTATTGACAGGTCCTTACATGTTTCATTTCGCGTCACTGAAAATCTTCTGAGAACCAATGTAGGAGGGGTAGAATATTTTTACCTAAATTTGGACTAAACAACGCTTTATTGTTTCATTTGCCCGATGAGAAGTAAAAAACAAAATTGAAAGAATTGAACTAATTCAAATCAAAAATAAAACATTTTTAACTAATAAACATTGTTTGTGTATAGACTAGAATCTCTAGTCGTTATTGTTTATTAAATAAACAACAACACTTTCTGACTATAATATTAGGGCCATAACTCAGTTTTGCCGTATTCTGCAATTTTTCAAATGTTTTACTTTTAAATTCAAAAAAAAAAAAACTAAAACCAAAAGTGTATTTTTCGATCTCTTATCTTTATTTGTGTTGTTATTGCAAAAACTTACTTTGTATTTCAATTTAAAATCTAATATCTAATCTTTAATCAAATTTTAAGGAAATTTGTTAAGATTAAGTGAATCATGGTGTACTGAATATTAAGGTCGATCATGTCCATGTTTCTCTATTTTGAAATGTTATTGTTCTGTGTGGCGTCACATATAACAGTCATTGGTAACTGGTATAAGATTTCAACCAAACTTGGTCTAGAAGATGTACATCTTTTAATTATAAACTCGTGCAAGTGTAAAGCTGCTAACTAGCCCCAGCGAATCTTTAAATATCGCGTTTCAAAATATGAAAATATTAGAAAATTTTAAAAAATAGTCATACATGGTCCTCCATAACTTTTTAATGTATTAATTGATACATCATTTTAAAGCTACATAAATCGTGGTTTTACTGGCATACACAAAACATTTATTTATCGATGGTAAAAAGAGTTGTTTTCAAAAACAGCGGTTAAAAAAGCTGTATTTGATAAATACTGTTTTTTTTTAATTTTTTTTTTCAAATATTTGTTTATTATAAATTACTTCCCCATGCCGTGTCCAAATCCCAATAAGGTACCCTTACTGCATCCTGTGTTATGAATAATAGTGTAAAACAATTTACCTAAGAACTCGATAATTTAGGAACATAGAGGAGTACAATAGAGGGATTTGGCAACTGTTAAAAGTATATTTTATAATTAACATATAAAGGGGCCGCCAAGTAACTTTTTTTTTTTGAACTCCTGAACCAATTGGACTTTGTATTGCGTCATACCATGGTCTTTATGCAAAATTCGTCTCAATGATGTCTCCGAAATGTTCAATTGTTGAGAACGACGGTGAATTGATGTTGATGGCGCTTCACGCACACTTTCTGCCACAGCAGCAATATTCTCGGGTGTACGCACTGGCTTTTCACGCTTTGGTTTATCGATGACGATGCCAGTTTATTTCACTTTTTTCACAAGATAACGAACATACGGACCATATTCGTTCAGCGGAAGGATAAAATTAATTATCTGTCAAATCAGACATGAGCTAAGCGTTACCATTCACGAAATAAGCACTAGTTGAAAAAAAAAAACGTTAGATGGCGGACCCTTTATTATGTTTAAAAGTTTTGTGAATCCATGTTTTTGAAATACAGCGGCTTTAACCAAGGATTTCAACAAAATAAATATGCATTTTGCCGTTAAGAAGTAAACAATTTTTGTATACCAGTAAAACCACGATTGAAGTAGATTTAAAATGGGGCATCTATGCCTCGCGTAGCTTAAGTTGTTAAAAATATAGGGGCAATTATGTGCAACTATTGTTGTAAAGCTCTAATTTTTATTGTTTTCAATAAAATATTTTTTGATGTAATCTTAGTTTGACGTTGATACGATAGAATTTTTCATTTCCAGTTGGCTTGGAAAGCATCATATTTATTTAGATACTTTGTAATGATTAAACAGTTTACTAGCTAACATTTTGAATTTAAAATTAAAATATATTTTCAAAATTTCTATGATAGTAACCTTTGTTTTATAAATTCTTAAAATTTGCAATAATTTCTTATCTTTTAGCATTTATAATCAGTAAACTAAGAACAAATAAATTTATTTTGTTAAACAAAATTTTCTTATAATTTTATGATTACAGCAGAAAATTTGTTTGATAAACTAAGCATGATATAAATATAATAGTTTCTAGTTCTGAATATTTTAACAAATTTTAAACAGATTCACATCATTTTCTATAGAATGAATCATTAAAATGTTCATATATTCAAATATTTAGCCATGCATATCTTTTAATATCTCACATTGTTCTATATAATTATAATAATATTTGTTTTGTAACTGAAATATGTTCTCGTTTGTTTTCTTTTGTTATTTCTGAAAATGTTTAAACAATTTAATTAATTTCTAAATAATAGATGTCTTTTTTGTGCTAACATGTGTTATTTTTATAATAAATAAATGTTGTTTCTGTTTTGTCAAATGTTGAACACGAGTAAAATAGCAAATTTTTATATTTCGTATTTTTTTTTAACACATCATCAAAAAGCCCTAAGTAATTTTAAATAAAAGCATTACCAAAAGGTTTAAATTTGTATACAAAACAAAAGGAAATAAATTAAATGAAAATAAATATAAATATAAAATCATAAAATAAATATGTGACCAAAAAATAGCATTTTCTCAAAAATAAAAATATTAATCCTAAAACGAGTCTAAAATATGTATGGAAAATTTGAAGAGTATTAAATTATAAGGAATAAAAATAACAATTTTTTTGTAATTTCAGCCCATTAATGCGTACTTTAACAGCTAAAACAAAATTTTACACCATACATGTACCCAGACTACAAAAATGGTTTTTTTTTCTTTTTTTTTTAATTTAACCAATACTCAGGGGATGACCCCCTACTCATGCAGTGCATTTTATTGATCAGGAAAATAGGGTATGGGAGGGAAGAAAGAGGGAGTATTGTTTGTGAATATCACGTGACTGGTGTAGGTGTACGTATCTTAGAACTGCAGAACAATTTTTGAAGGAAAAGTAGTCACATATTAAGCGCAATGTGTTCTGTAACAGGGGAGTTTGTCTGAAATAGTTTTGAGACGTACCACTGCACTGGTCTAAGGGGTACATGTCGCCGGGCAAGCGAAAAGTAATTAGCAAGTAACCTGTCAGATTTTATTCAGCGTATGTCATATTATGCACGAGTTGCTAAAGAGCCCGTCAGGAACCAATCACTGCACTTTTCCAAAACAGTGTGTCTTACCCCCTGTTCAAAAAAACCTTAAAACCGGCCCAACAAAAATCAATTTTATAATTAACTTATTTTGTCTATACCCAACAAAAAACTAAGTTTAAGATCGCGACGTTTGGCGAGAAATTGCCATATCTTGCAGCCTGGTCACAGTTTCGTGTTCAGTTCTTTTAAACCAGTGAAATGTTATGTCTTCATTTCTACTGTCACATAGTCGGTACAGATAAAATTCCTTCAGTGTTATGTCTGATGTGTAGCAGTCAAGGGACTGAATCCTTTGGCACTAATTGCCATGTTTTCATCCACTGCTAACGGTTTTGAACCATTCAATGACCAGTAATAACTTCAACTGCGACGGCCCTAGTTGCTTCAGTACACTTTGATGTTATTTTACTTTTTCTCCAGTTACATGATATATCTGGTAACAACCAGTGAATGTTTTGTCACCATAACTATATCCACGTGATGGGGCATTTCACCAAAATTAACACTTTTTGGTGCACCACAATTTTGGTTTCACCAGTTTCGAGACGTGCCCCCAAATCATATATCACAGATTTGTCACTTTGGATCAATCGACCCTTCATTTCCTGCAGGGTTACCTTACTAAAAGTGATAGCAAAATTTATAAATATTTAACCTTCCCTACCCCGCCAACTTTTTGGAAAATTTAAAAAGTTTTGAAATTTTTGTATTCGTCTGATATAGAAGAATGAATAATGTAAGTTGCTTTGTTTTGGACATATGTATGTATGTCATACCTAGTACGTATACTTAATTTAGAATTATAAATTAAAATTCCTCATACGCTATGGACAACTTTAAAATATAATACATATATGTATGTTATAAATTATGAATAACCACACAGTGTTAAATATACATATTTATAACAAAAACAAAAATAAACAAGGCCAAACAAACACACAATAAATATATTATTACCCAGGTAGAAATTTGGGATGGTACAAAAAACGAAGAGTTTTCAAAACGTTTGTTTTTGATGGTACTAAAATAAAAGCGTTTCCAAAGCGATAATTGCAAATAATACGAAAAAAAAGCATTTAAAAAACATTATTTTGGATTGCTATTCGAACGTTCGGACAAAGTATTTTAGGAATACTTTTTATACAAAACTTACAACTATTTGTGAAATAAAAACACTGTAAAAACATTGGTTCAAAGCGTTTTTCCAACGTTTGTAAAAAGTACTTTAGAAGTTCTTATCGTACAAAATTTACAACGGTTTATAAAATAAAACCAATGTAAAACCATTGCGTTAAAGCGTTTTTCTAACATTTGCCAATAGTACTTTAGAAATATTTTTTTTTTTTTGCGATTGTAGCTGTTCTCTCTGTTATAATGTCAAACGAGTTGCAACAACAGTTTAGTGGATGCGGAAAGCCAAATAAAGGTGTAGGCAAAGAAAATTTCAGTTCAACCCAAGTATATGAAGAATTAAAGGGTAATAAGTACATAACTTGTGAAAAAAGTATTTTTTTACAACATTTATTTTCTACAGATTTTTTATTACATCAGTTTGAAACTGAAACACCAGCCAAAATTTTGACACAGACAAGCCGCTGGTTGGCGACTGCTAAGTTAGAAACTGCTCAAAACAATCTATTTTCAATCAAATTTGTCTTTCGAGCGTTTTGACAATGTTCAAAATTACAACCCTCAAAGCGGTTATCATTTGGGTCGTTTTCATAACGCTTAATAACTGTAAGCCAAAATGTTCTGTAAATACTTATTTAACGATTGAAAAAGCATTTCAAAAATTTTGTTTTGCAATGTTTTGAGAACGTTATAAAATACCATCCTCAGACCGTAAATTTGGGTTATCATTTTGCACATTCTCAAAACGCTTTAAATTTGTAATTTGGTATGTTCTGAAAACGCTTGTACCATCATGAAAAATGCTTTTAAAACGTTTTAAAGATTGTATTTTTCTACCTGGGTATATTAATTTAATTACATTTTTACCAAAAAAAAAAAAATATTTTAATTAAATTAATAAACTGAATGTATTTTTCTAAATTAAAATATATAATGTTAAAGTCATTTAACAAGCTCATATAATGATGATAGTAATTTGTACTAAATTAAAAACAAATCATAATTTAATGTAATTTATTATTTTTTTATTTGTTCTAAATATCTAATTTGTTTGGTATATTAAGGAGTGTTAAAGAACGTGCATGTTGTAAATGGAATAAAATGTTTACGAAACAAAAACTGCAGCTACATATAAAGACTGTTCATGATAGCTTTGGAATAGAAAGTTTAAATTTCATATTTCGATAACTTTGGAAAAAAACACAATATTTTTTTTAGTGCTAACTAGGGCAAGGAATTTCGTAGAAACAAAAAAATGTGCACTTAAAAGAACACTTTTTACAAAAATCGAAGCTTGAAACTATAAAAAAAATATGTATAGAAAATTTGAATTTGGCATTTATATTTTCAATAGAAACTGAGTCTTATGCTTTTCTTCTGTTCTGTAAGATTTTAAAATGCAAAAATGATTTCGGTTAAATCAATATATAAATATTAGAGTTCGTTTTCAAAATTGTTTTTGATTTTGATTTTTGGATATTATAATTTTTTAGAAGGTTTTTGTATCAATAAAAATAATGGCGTATTTTTTTTTTTTTTTAATTCCAACTCCTTCCCGTGCCTATAGGCGACTCAAATCCAATAAATTATTATATAAACTAATAAATTATTTTGTATTCAGTAAAAAATTATATATTTAAACTTAATTTTATTGATACAAAAACCTTCTAAAAAGTGATAATATCCAAAAATCTAATTTTCAAAATTAACTCTAATAAATATGTATTCAAATTTTATTTATACTTAAAATAAATGGAAAATGTGCACCAGAAGAGGCAAACTATGCATTAAAAAGTACAAAATATGCATAACAAGTCAAAATATGGAAAAGAATGCACTTTTGGCAAAACATGCAGCCGCAAATGATGTTAATTTGTTTTAAATTTGATGATTTGGATAAATATTTATTCTATATCAGTTTGATATTATCGAGAAAAAACACAAATTTGCATGAAATTCTTTACCCTAGTCATAATATTTTTAATTATGTTTATTTGATTTATAATTTAGGTTGATTTGATTTAACACCTCATGTTTGGAACACTGAGGAGCAATGGGTTAATTTGTATCAATTTATTAAAATTTTTATGACATTTTAAAAGCATACAATTTTGCAATAAAATTTTCTTTTTAATGACATTTTTTGATCACGATTTAAAACTGTCTACATACCTCAAAACGAGGCGTGACAAGACTGAAATTTACGCGCCCATATAAAAACCATTTAAAAATGTAATAAAGATTAAGCATCTTATAAATTGTGAATTAATTTATTCAACATTTTTTGCAAACCGCGGCAAGAACCGTCAAGTTTGCCATGAAAATTATTCTTACTGCGTACACTTAGAATACTATGGAGGTAAAGAGAATTGCAAATGTAGTTAAAAACAAATGAAATTTCACTTATAGAAAGGACGACTTACATTTCAGTAAATTCAACTAACATTGTCAATTGTTTTTTAATGTTAAAAAAATGAAAAACAATTGTAGTAAAAATGAATCACATATGCTAGTAAAAAATAAACGAACATTTATTTTTGTAAATAACAAAAAAAGACTTAAAAATCTGAATGCAAAATCATAAAACAGTCATTAGATGTGGTTTGTTTCTTAAATGAGCTATTCGGTTAATAAAAAATTTTAATTGTTAAATGACTGACAATTACATTAAAAATAAAGAAACTGTATTACAATCCAAACAACTACATATTTTTAAAGCAGAAGTTCCCTTATATATTATTTTTAATTATTAAAACTAGTTTTTTTAATTGTATTATTTGTTCCCTGAAGAAAGTCACCCAATGTGGAGATGAAATATTGGCAATAAATAATTAAAAAATAAATGATCTTAAGCTCGTTTAAACTAAAAAGAATATATTAAATAATTTTTTTTTTTAAGCAGATAGCTTTAATTTAAATAACTGTAACGGAAACAAATCTCCACCTCACGCACTTTTACTCTTCGATCGGCCAACACCATATCGTGGATTTTTTCGACATTTTCGGCTGTATTGACCTCAATTGGCCGTCCAGAACGTGCAGCGTCATTTGTACTTGAGCCACCACAACGAAAGTCAGTAAACCACTTTTTTACCACGGTTTTTTTCGCAAAAAATAATGTTTAATGAGCACTAGAAATTCACTTTTTTCCATTTTTAAAAAAATTTACGAGGTCGTATGTTTTGAACAGCTGTTAAACGCAAAGTAAATGACAGAACTTGCTCAAAATTTGACAGTAGTCTACTAACAGGTTTTACTTGATGGGAGCAGTGTTGCTTTTTATATAACCACGAGGAAAGTTCGAAAAGTCACTGCCTTATAGATCCGCCCTCGTACATCGAGATTATATTTATGTTGTTTTTAATTTATAACGAGCTTTAAACATATTAGCTAGGTCAATACTAGTATTTTGATCTGGCTAAAGATCTTATCAGAACCCGAAGTTTTAGAAAGGCTAGAGCCTCCATAAATTTTTTGATTGTTTAAGAAATTTTGATGCCAAATGTAAAGAATCACGAATCATACAAATCTTATAGTTGTTTTAAATTGAATGATATTTAGCTTAAAAATACAACTTTCCTTATATCAATTTCTAAATTAAAAAATTTCATTTTCAAACTATGAAAACAAATTTCGATACCACAATACTGGGTAAAAAATAAAACTGGCATGGCGGAAATATTTTGCATCAATGTCGTTACCATTGTTTTTTTATTCGAGTCGGGCAGTGTATTTAAACATTTCGAAAACTTTTTCATGAACAGTCTTATAAATTTAAACACCAAACAATTGCTTTTAAATTTATTTCATTAAAATATGATTTTTATATTGCCGTCAATAACAAACAACACATGTGTTAGTTTACAACTAAATTCTAGTGAAATACAAAAATATAAAATCTATTCTATTTTATTACAGGTCATATAATATAGCAACCATTAAATGAAACACACACATGCATAAACTGAGCTACTTAAAACCAAAAACTAAATAATTTATAAAAACAATACAAGAATTAATTGTAAGTTGAAAATAATAAAAAATTAAAGACCCTCCTCCACAAAAAACAAAAAGCAAAATGTTTACAATTATGTTAAAAATTTAAAATTGTACTAAACAATAATTTCACGGTTAAATTATAAAATCATTTTGAAAATTTCCAAAAAAAAAAAAAAATCAAACAATAGTTTATTGCAACTGGTGTGTATATTTAACAAAAAGTACCTAAACAATGAAATAAACTAATTTTTTAAATTTCCTTGTATCTATTAAAAATGATATTAAACAATAATCGAAATAATTAAATTTATTATAATTAACATATTTCACAAAAAAAAAAAACATAATTTAATTAATTACAAAATAATAGTAAAAAATTTCACTTAAAAATTATTTCTCAATTAAATTTAATAGTGTTTAACTAGTGTATGATTTTATTGCACTAATTGGTAATTCAGTTTTGATAGTTATTAATTTATTGCAAAACAATTTAAAATGTATTTTTATTTGTGCCACTTACTTCTTAAATTACCAGAAATTGTTGTTTGGGCCGTTGTCGCTGTCTTTTAACCGTTCGTGTTGGTTGTTCAATAATGTATTAAATTTATTACTGTTATACTGTGAATTACAATTTGATAAATTACTCGTATATTATAAAATCTACAAGTTTATGTTTGTGACTTGATGATTTTTTATAATTGTTCTCAACTATGTATATAAGTGTGTGTTAACTGGAAAATTATAAAATAAAAGTGGCGCCATTGGTAAATTCAACACAAAAAAAAAAAAAAATCAATATGAAGAAAATGTTTATAAGAAGATGTAAGTATCAAGTTGGATTAAAATTTTGCTTAGAAGAGTGTAAATTAGAAGTAGTTATGTTTAAATTATACCACAAAAAAGGGTTTACATTGTGAAAAATACAATGTAACTACTCAGGGAAGAGATTCGTTGTGATAACTGAATTTGTCGCCAACCGAATTTAGTTAGTTACATATAATATCACATCTACCATATTAGAACAGTATACACCTATTCCTCGATTTACACGATACTTTTTTTATACGATTTCGCTTAATAACGATATCTCATATATGGCCAGGGGCTCCAGTGTCTATTCTGAAGCTTCTGGACCGTGAAGCTTATCAATGACAGTAGTGTATCCAACTCTATTGATTCATTGGAGCATCGTCGGAATGTTGGTTGTGTGACACTTTTCTATCGATATTACCATGGGAGATGCTCATCTGAGATAAGTGAACTTATTCCATGAGCCCGAGTTTTTATTCATAACATTCGCTAATCTAGTAGAGCACATCCGTTTGTAGTTGATTGTCCTGTGTTTCGCACAACGCATTACAGAGAAAATTCGTTTTTTAGTCGAACGGTTCGTATGTGGAACAAACTTCCCGCAGAAGTCTTCCCTGTTACTTACAATTTAGAAAAATTTAAATCAAATATCCACAAACACTACACCCTCTTTCCTCCTTCCCATACCCTATTTTCCTGATCAATAAAATGCACTGCATGAGTAGGGAGCATCCCCTGAGTATTGGTTAAATTAAAAAAAAAAATTGAGGAATATGGAAATTACCTCGATTTACACGATTTTTGTTTTTTTTTTGGTGATTTAAGTAAAAACCTTTGTATACATATTAACGTTAGTAAAAAATGAATATATAAATTTTACTTTACTTTATTAATTAATAATCATATAATTACAAATTATATACTATTACCCTAACCGAGCACTAGCTACTATGGCCTTCGGCGCGTTGTAGCGAAAACAGACCAGTGCCTCTGGTGGGAATCGAACCACCGACCCCCACACTGATAAGCCAGCACGCTACCAACTAGCCTAACGGGGCGCACAAATATATAAATTATTTTTTTTATTTCAGTTTTTTACTTCTTTAAGTGATTTATTAATATATCGGAATTAAACACACAAGCTCTTTGACAATAAAATTAAAAAGAGAATTCTCCATTTAAGCACGTACATACAAAATATAAATGTGTATGCAAACACAAATCAGTCATACAAGTCCGCTGGTTGTAGTTTTTTTTGTGAAAAAAAATATTATAAAATTTATATAAATAAATCAGGTTATATATAATAACACTGCTATTTTTTGTAAAGCTTTTATAACTCGATCGATATTTTATAAAAATAAATACATATATTAAAAAATTATTTTATATATAGCATTTGCCTTTTTTTGGATTTACACGATTTTTTAATAAATTTTTTAAATTCGATTTACACGATTTTTTCTGAAACGCATTTATCGTGTAAATCGATGGATAGGTGTATTCAGTAAATTTTACCAAAATTTTTTTATCTTTACTTTCGTATTAAATAAAACACTGTTTCCATCTTTTTATAGATTTTAACTTTTATATATAAAAATAACAATAATCGGCAAAAAAAATATCAAAAATGCTTATGTTTAAATATACCAACCCAGGTGAAATTGATAATATATGGAAATATATAAACATGTATGATTCCATGTGTGAGCATCTATTGTTTTATATATCAGCATGTATGAAAAAACATGACACGCATGAACGCATATATGGGTTCGTACATGCAAACAAAAAGTTCATATATGGTAATGTATAATATCATGTTTTAAATATATATGCTAAATTGTGTTCCATATATGATATTAATTTCATTATGTGACTTCATATGTGATTATATATTAATTTATATATCGTTGACTTAGAAAATATGACATTATTGTTTATGTATCATGTCTTATGAGATTCGCTACTAAAAACTTTGAAGTTGTGTTTCAAATAATTTTTTATTATATTTAAAGTAGAGATATTAAAATATTCATTTTATTTTTTGCAAAAATTTTCTGCTAATTTGTTTCATTGAATCTTATATACACAGTTACGCGGCCATTTTCACCAATAAGCTTTTATGGTGTACAGGGAATGGTGTATTTAAAAATCTCAATAAAAAAATTATCAACACTGAACGTAAAAACCATACGTCAATCTGTGAAATAGATACGGAGGAGATTATAAAAATAAATAAAAATCTAAAAATAGAATATTTGTGTTGTTAGTGTTGTCACTTCTGAGTATAATATACAATAACAGAAAAGCTAATGGGTAAGAAAACTGCAATTTAGCTGCATTACATTCAAGGCCATACTTGGGTGTGATCGCTAAACGGTCATGAATTGGTATTGTTACGTTTGTAATGTAAGAAGAGCGCAGATTTGATTCTTACAGCCGCAGGCTGTTGAAAAATTTATCACATAGAGACAATCTGACAATTATATATACACAAATAATAATACAATTTAAATAGAAAATCGCTAGTCTGATTTAAAAATTAATAGTGTTTGTAATTTTTATAGAAAAACGTTTATTCTTCTTCTTAACCTCAACATTGCTAAAATAAAAAAAAAAAATATCATTTTGGATTTTTAAATTTTCTTCCATATTTTTGGTTTCTTGGGTTTTTTTTTTTGAAAACAAAATAAAAATTTTTGACATTTCTGTCAAACAAGAATACAAATAGAAGACATTCTTTTTTTCTGTTTTAAAATGAATTGAATTGTTTCTTTTTTATATTTATTGAAAATCAAATTGAAAGACCAAGATCCGGAATGTTACAATCTACGAAAATGATCCACTAACTGCCGGTGCAACAGCTATTAGTTTGTGTAAGGAATGGTTTTGGAATTTTGTTGTTTGGCTCTGAGGTCCGATTAAATAAAAAACTAGTATATGGTTTTTTTTTTTAACTCAATAAAATAAAAATCATTTATCATTGTTTTTAATTTAAACTGCCATCAGATACAAACAACAAAAATAAATATAAAAAAATATATGAACTAAAATACATATTCTTGTATGATCCATATATGGACTTATACCCTCAATTTCCGGATCCGAACATATATGACGCTTCATATATGATCATGGGAAATAAAAGATCAATAACATAAATTACCGATTATTACAGATTTCGATGAAGCAAATTCTGGAGAGAGTCTTTCTACTAAAGGGTAGCATGAATGTTTTGAAAACTACCTTTTTGTAAATTATCTGTAGGCTAATTCACTTATTAGTGGTCCACAGTATGGCTTTCGTAGAACTCGTTTTATGGGAGACCTGTTGGCGTTCCTTTCGGAATGTTGGAGTTGGTCTATTCACATGTTTGGTGAGAACAATGTGGTTGCAACAGATATTTCCAAGGCGTTCGATCGTGTGTGACACGGCGCACAGTTATCAAAGCTAATTGCCTTTGGTGTTGGTAATGATTTCTCTCGATTTATCTCTAGTTTTCTCAGAGATCGTACTATACGTGTTGTTATAGACGGGGTCTCATCCGACGAGTTTCAGTAAGGTTCAGGTGTACCACAGGGCTCTGTTCTATCTCCATCTCTCTTTCTCATCTTTCTTAATGACCTCCTTGGTCGAACTTTCAATAATATTTACTCCTTTACAGATCACAGCAACATTTGTCATTCATTTTCCTTCGATCGTAGGCCAAGCCTTGAGCAGGTTGAGGGCAAACGACAGATTATGAATGGCACACTCAATCATGACCATTCGACAATCTCTGAGTGGAGTCGTGCGAACAGGGTCGATTTTAACGCTAGTAAGACCAAAAGTTGTATGTTGACCCATAGGTCCGTGGACTCAACTATGTGATCTGTGATACCATCGTTATTGAGGATTCAGATACTCTTGATGTTCTGGGCGTGAGAATACAGTGTGATGTCCGTTGGACAGATCACATCATTCAAGTATCGAAAGATGCTTTCAGGAGTCTTGGTTTTCTAAATCGGTGTAAGAAATACTTCATTCCATCCGATCGCCGGGCAAATCGCACAACGCATTACAGAGATATTTCGTTTTTTCAGTCGCACTAGCGGAGGTCTGTCTCCCTGCGGAGGTCTTCCATGCAAATTACAATTTAGAAAAATTTAAGTGAAATGGTTACAAACACTACTCCCTCTTTCCTCCTCCCAATAACCTATTTTTCTGATATCAAAACAATGCAATGCATTAGTAGCGTATCCCCTGAGTGTTGGTTAAACGTAAAAAAAAATCGATAATCTCTATAATTGCTTATTGAAAAGAACTTTTGATGTATGCAAACATTTTTAAAGGTAAACTGCCATTCAAACGTTATAAAAACTCTGATTACTGCTGTATTTTTAATAAAAGCCTTTGGCTCTAATCAAAATATTTCACACATATAAAAACTTTTATAAAATTTTTTCATTCTCATATCCAACCGATTAATACAGAATGACGCATGATTTATTTAATATCACTCATACGCCTTGATTATAATAATATTCAAAAGAAAAAAAAACATTAATGTCATAAAAGACAAGTAAAAAAAAATACTGTTAAGATTTAAAATGTCACTCATTTCAAAATCAAACAAAAAAATTATTACAAGAACCAAAGTCAACAAGTGTTACATCTGTATTTTTTTCATAAATACATCTACATAACATTGACAAAAAGATATTTAAAATGTAAGACTATTTTCATATACAAACACACATGCAAAAACACACACACACACATGCATATGCACAATGTAGTGAGTTATTGTTATGTAAACTTTATTATTGACATGCAACATAACGAATGAACAAACGAAGTCAAAGTGTAATATATAATGGCGGCGACTTATATATAGAATGACAATAGCAACAACAATACAATGAACGATATTACATTTATTCATATTTATTTTCCTTCTTTTTTTTAATCAACAATTATAATAATGTAAGCACAATGTACATATGAACAAAAATGTTCATATGAACAAAAAGTTTTATTAGGGCAAGGAATTTCATGCAAATGCATGTTTTTCCTAATAATCTTAAACTTTGAGGAAAACTATTTTAAAAATTTTGTGCAAATCAAACATGTTAGGGACTAAAGAATTTATTCGTGTATAAAAAAAAAATATTATTTTTTCTCAGATGAGTACTAGGGTATTCAATCGGTTAACAGTTACTCGATTAATCAATGAATTTAAATCAAACAATTGTTCGAGTAAATAAAACTTTACAATTTCGAATAACGCATAACTCGAACAATATTGATCTATTAATCGAGTTAATCAAGTAAAGTAAAAATATGTTCATTTCAGTTTATATTTTATAAAACACACTTAAATTTTTTTGTATTTTTTTCGTATAAATATTTTTTTTTTTTTATAAAGTATAAAGCAATGTGGCTGTCATCGTTTTAATTTGTATATAATATTTGTTTAGTAGGAGTATAACTTTTCTACTTGGCATGCCGATATGGGCAATTCTGTACTAAATCATTTTCTTTCTTCTTTGATCATTTAGACGAAGAAAACGTTCCGCACCGAGACCAATGCCGAAAATGTCACATTTTTAGAGAAATATATTTTTAAAATGTCCTTGAACTATACACCACTAGTTATATGAAACTATAAAACAAATTTGTGAACAAAATGTCAGATTTTTATAAATTAAGCTAAACTTTAAAATAATCAAATATTCAAAAAAAAAAAAAAGCAACAATCGCAACACTATTCGATTTTGTTAAAAGTTTTGCAAGACTCGAATTGAACTTAATTCATCATCATAATTTGGTGTTACAGTTCGGATTGGACCGTTCAATTATTTCTTTAATTCGGATCTGTATTTAACTTAATCACATAACCCGTGTAAAAAAGATTATATCTGATTAGATCTAACTAGATATGATTGAATCTGATTAGATATAATTGATTTTAAATAGATATGGTGCCAGATCTGATCATATTTGATAATATATGGTGTTTGTGATACACCTTATGCCCAGATCTATTATCAGATATATTCATATCTGAAGCGATCTGGGATATTGGATAATTATCATTCCCAGATATGAGTAGTTCTTATTGTATAATATCGTGTGCCAGATCTGTTTATATCTAAAAAGATTTCACAATCCCTTTGTCCAGATCTCGTACCAGATCTAAGCCCTTTCAAAAAGGCACCAAAATAAAAATATACATACATTATTTTATGGAATATAAATTAAAATTTTCCTTTTTTATTTTTATTGTGTTTGTTATTTTTAAAATTAATGGAAATTTTTAAAGTTTTCCTAAAGTTTCTATGTACTTCTTATAAATTGTTCTTCGAATATGCCGTTTTTGCAAAATAGAAAGATGGTAAAAAAAACATATATATATTGTTAAGAAAGTTTATTTAACAATGATAGTTGTTTTTTTGTAGATTCATAATAAAATATTTTGTACATATTCAAATGCAAAAAAAGAAATCTATGTCCGTACAGACCAAGACAGCAGTTGCTCGGCGGATTTGTCAGGACTTAACACTTTAACAAATGACTACAAACAATTTTGAGATAAACCAGTCAGCCATAGCCGAATTGCAAAACATGTGCAATATGCTGATGATGTTAAATTGTTCTACAGTTACAATCATGAGAATAGGCCTATCTTGCTACAAAATGATCTAAATTCTTAGTTGAGTGGTGTGATAATAACGTAATGGAACTCAACCTTATGAAATGCATACATATGATATTTTATATAAGAAACCCAATTCACTCTGTGTATTATATTAAAAGCACTGGTTTAGACACCGTTGGAACATTTCTGGATCAATGTGTGCTTATGATTATGAAACTGGCTAATCAAAGCTAGATCTTCTCTCGGTTTCGTTAAAAGATGTGCAATGGAATTTCTGCTCCGCATGTTAAGAAGCAATTTTGTTAGACCAATTTTGGAGTATATATCGTATTATCAGGTTCAAGCTAAATCGCTTGAGTATGTACAGAGCCAATTTTTCTTATTCTGTCAACGTAGTTTTGGTTGGAGATATAATCGTAATTTTCCATCTTATAAACCAAAATTAAAGCTTATTAGGCTTTCTACTCTGTCGAGTAGAAGGATTTGTTTTGTCTTTAACCTTGTCAATATTGATATTGACTCGGAATTTCTTTTATCGAATATGAATTTACATGTACCTTGCATATTTACTTGTACTATTATCATACGAATTATGCCAATTCATATCGTTTTCGTGGAATTTGCAGTGACTACCACAAGTTTTATGATGTCGTTTATTTTAATCTTGATGTTGATATGATAAAGCGCGCTTTAATAATACTCCTTAATTAGTAAAGGGTGTTTTTATACCGGTATAGAACTTTAAGTTGCCAACACCATTTTGTCAGCTGTCAAGTGATTTATGTTTACTTTGGTTTGTCATTTTAGCATTAATAGACTGACGCCTGAACAACGCTTCCAAATTGTGCAAATTTATTTTTAAAATCATGGTTCTGATCGAAATACGTATCGCGCATGAATTTTGCGAATTTTGTTTAGCGATGAAGCTCACTTCTGCTTAAATGAATACGACAATAAACAAAACTGCCGTATTTGGAGTGATCATAATAATCAGGTGTATGTTGAGACACCATTACATCCAGAAAAACTGACTGTTTCGTGTGCTTTATGGGCTGGTGGAATCATTGGTCCGTACTTCTTTAAAAACGATGCTGGTCAGAAATTTACAGTCAATGGTAAGCTATAGAGCCATGTTTACTGACTTTTTCGTTCACCAATTGAACAACCATGATGTGCAGGAACTATGGTTTCAACAAGACGGCACAACATGTCACACAGCTCGTCCCACAATTGGTTTACTGAAGGAAAAGTTTGGTATCCGCATAGTTTCACGTTTCGGACACGTGAATTGGCCTTCAAGATCGTGCAATTTAACGCCGCTTTACTATTTTCTGTGGGGATATGTGATCTACGCCGGTAAACCCGAAACAACATTCGCGCGTTATTGCCAATATACGGCCAGAAATGTTGGAAATAGTCATCGAAAATTGGACCTCCAGATTAGGCTACGTCCGAGCGGTCATATGCCAGGAGTCATATTTAAATTATAATGCCAGAAGACTATCTTCCAAGCAAAGTAAATTTCATGTAAATTTAAAAATTCATCTTTATTTTATTCCATTTCAAAGTTCTAGTGTTGATTGATAAATGTTTTTATTTGTGATATTCATATTTTTATACCATTTAATGTTAATATTATTATTATTATCAGCTAATGATTTAGTTTGTAGCTGATTTTACAAAATAATTCATGCCATTTTTCTTACTTATCACTTTAAAATCCGTAAATGCTCGGGCCCTGGTATGCACGTGGTATCCACGCTATGGCGACGAGCCTTCCCGTTCGGTAAAGATGGATAAAAAAAACCTTCTTGCCCTAATTCTAATGCTTGTGGTATGTTTAAAGCACATTTAAAGTGTAAAGCTGGGGAAACAGTCAATCAATTATTCTTCATAACATTCGCGCACGCACACACATACAACGATTCAACTTAAACTCTTGTATTGCATATGTATAGTTCAACCATTGTTAAAATTGTTTACATAAGGCAATCGTCGTACATGTGACAATACCCAATAAAAAACGCTGCTTACATGTAAGCAGGTTTGTAAGGGAATAAGACAAAAAAATCCCTTACAAACCTGCTTACATATGCTATGATTTTTATATGGCGAATTCCCACTTGGAAGCATTACTTTTGGACAAAATAAGCGCTGATTTTAGCGCTTATAAAAAGCTGTGATTTCATGGCCTGCAGTAAAATCATATTTCATGTCTATATTATTACGATTAGAAGTAATAACATGAATATACCATCCATAATTTATTTTACATAAAATTTTTGTTGTTAAAATTTTTGACATATAATATAATCATTTCATTTTTGTTACCGCTCAACGTGCTAGCTCTTCAGAAACAGTTAAATGAATAATTATTTTTTATACCACACTCGAAAACACCAAACACAATCGGAAATCACTCGGGAAAATTGGTACAGATTGTTTTTAATACACGATGTGAAACTCTCTGCATTACAACCTGCATCCTTGTAAGGGATTAGAGTAAGCTGCTTACAACCTTCATCCTTGTAAGGGAAAGCAGTAAGCTCAAAATTTTTGTTCGTTTATTTTTATACGAAAATCATTCGTTTCTTTTGCTGCTTCTCAGTATTATGTAATAGTAAGCACTTACATCAGCGCATTTGTTTTATCCTGCTTCTAAAAACACGAAAATTTTTTACTGGGTATAAACACTAACATTGTTACATTGTTAAGATGTTTGCGTATTAGTTTACATGTGTTAACTTTATGGCATACAAAAATGTCATATTTGCTCTATTTTTCTATTCATTTAAAATTTTTTTTCCAACGATAATGTAAAATGATATGAAAAGATTAATGAATATAAAATCTCATTATTTATTATGAAAAAAAAAGAAAAATACATTGTGTGGGCCAACAAGAATTGTTAAATAATGTGAAAAAAATAAATGATAAGATTACATTTATTGTAAAATAAATATAATTTTGCTATAAGACAATTTCTATACTTAGTTTTCATATCGGTTTTAATAATAACAGAAAGTTTTTTTAACTGGATTTTTTACAACCATGTGCAAGTTTTTTTGTTTGTCAATTTTATATTATGTTAATGATTATACATCATACATAAAATACATTTTTTAGTTAAATGGATTTATTTGTTAATTTCATATTTTTTTGACATAAAAAACCTAATCTATATTCGCACTCAAATTACAAGATTTGTAAAAAAATGTGTGTTTGAACAACACCTTAAGCATGCTTTTTTTTAGAAAATCTCAATTAATGATACAATTAATCCTATAAAAATTCAAATGCCAAATTTTCGTGACATAAACTTCGAGGGCGAATATATAAAAAAACTTCAAAAAAAAAATTATTGCAATGTTGATTCCTTTCTCTATACTGCCAGTAAGTGGCATGATGGAGAACGTATTAGTTTCTGATAAATTGAGAAAAATGTCACAATAATACACTGCATGACTTCAGAAATAAAACAAGAGTACCCAACAGTGATGCTATATATTTCGGGCAAATAATTTTAATGGCGTACCCCGTCCTTCATTTATGGGCCAAACCAAAAAAAAAAGGAAATATTAAAGCTTTGCCGCCTTTAACAAAAGCTTTCCACATAATATTTTAAAAATAAATATTTTATACAAGTTTAATATAATTTTTATTAAAAATAAAAATTATGTGTTTTCGACCTTTAATTGTACAATGAAAATGAAAATTATTCATGTTCAAGGACATGTTCAAGGTCCAAACAAATAATAAAAAAACTCTATATATTATTTGTTAGGAAAATATTCTAATAAAGAAATATGGAGTATGGCTCCGAACTTGAATAATTTTCATTTTCATTGCACAATTAAAGGTCAAAAAAACATAATTAATATTTTTAATAAAAATTATATCAAACTTGTAAAAAAGACAAAGTACGGTCTTGTTTACTCCCCCTTTACATCTTGTTTTTTAACAAAACAACACAAGTGTGAAAATAAAAAGGAGAATATAAGCAAAAAGCGGGAATTGTATATATACCAAAGGTAGAGCTTGAACATAACAAACAAGTTTTCAATTTATTTTTGATCAATGGTGATAATCTTTAAGTTCGAGCTCTTATATTAGTTCTCATTAAGTGGTAAAACTAGTTTATATGAATGTTTGATGTTTTGCATGGGATCTTCTTTCAAAACGTGTTCTGATGATGGGAACCTAAAAAATTCCTGAAATAGATCTGTCCTGAAAGAGCTCAATTAATAAATTTGAAAACAAAAATTCTATAGATATTTGTTAGGGCAATATCCTAATAAATAGATATAGAGTATGGCCTCGAACTTGAATAATTTTCATTGGCTAAATTTGTAAGAAAAGACGGATAATCAATTAACATCATCGATTTTCTTTGGTTGGTTGATACCAGATCAGAAACCTTGAGTTTTTTGTGGTGGTGGATTGGAATGAGGCTGAATATGACCTAGTCGCTTAAGTCGAAAGTGCGGCACTCATTCTAGCACTGATTCCCACAAGATTTTTTTCATCTTCTTACATTTACTAACAATTAGTATTTTCTATTTTTAATAGAAACATTTAACTAAGATCTCAAACTTGACAATTCAAAATGAAAAGCAATTTAATAAAATTTACATATTTCTAATTTGTCATTTTGATTATATGCTCAGAGGAATACATGTTTTACTTTTATCAATACACCCAACATTAAAGTTACAGGAGGTAAAACAACACTCCGCTAATACAGTTGTACTTTTATTGTGTGCGTGACGGTTAACAAATGGTTAAGCTTAACATTTGGCATAAAATGTTTTTTATATTTTAAGTTTTAATTACTTAATATGTCCTTTCCGAACGAAAATTTGTTTGTGCTTGTTCAACTATAGAAGTTGCTTATTTCAATAAATGTTTAAATAAATTAAAGGTTAGACATACAAATAGTTCTGTAGTTTTAATTAACACATTGTCCTTTTCTTTGCGTAATAAACAACATAAGCAAACACATAGAAAAATATTGGCCTTTAACTTCCCAGCAATACTTTTTATTACACAGTACTAAGTCTGAGAAAACGAAATAAAGGTCGGTTACTGGTTAAGTTAGTAGAAAAGTTAGTGAAACGTCTTGTAAATCAAGTATACGATTTTCAGCAGATTTTTTGCTAAAATTATGTTTTAGACTAAAATCTTAGTTATACTTATTCAGCACTTAACTGTTTTGAACAAATGTTTTACTGATATTTTACTAATTTATTTTGCAAAACAATTTGTGCTGATGAGCACACATAAAAGTGTGTAGGACAACTAGATTGAAAAATATACGCAGAATAAAGTAGATATCGCGGTATGTCAAGATGTAGTAGAGACGAGGAAAAAGAAACCTAAAAGTACAACTCTTATAGTACATACTCGTATAAAAAATCAACCATAAAAGATTTTTGTATCTGCTTTTTATACATAATAAAACAAAAAGACACCAACAATGTGTATACATATAAATTGCGGATTAAAAAAATGTAATTTTGTGTTGTCACCGGTTTGTCAAAGTAATTGTCTATTAATTAAATTAAAGACAAAATAAAATATTTAAATTTAATAAAGATTAAATGTGCATTTGTAAACTAAATGATTATAGTGACTATTAATGTAGTGGAGTCAAA
Source organism: Delia radicum (assembly GCA_021234595.1). Classification (NCBI taxonomy): domain Eukaryota; kingdom Metazoa; phylum Arthropoda; class Insecta; order Diptera; family Anthomyiidae; genus Delia; species Delia radicum. The sequence continues at coordinate 139,246,706 of CM037852.1, forward strand.
TTGCAAACAAATATACGTACAAGTAGAGAGAATAAAGCGAAAGATAAGGATACGTAATTTTGTATGTTGCCTTTTCTTACTGCAAAAAAAGTGTTGTATATTTCAAATAGACATATAGACAGTCGCAATTAATGTTAAATTAATATGCATTTGACAAATTTAATTTAGGAATGTTGAGGTTAAGAAGAAGAATAAACGTTTTTCTCTAAAATTTATAAATACTATTAACTTTTAAATCAGACTAGACTAGTTTCTGACTCTTTTTTATTGACAGGCGTCATCAGTGATTTCCCATTTAAATTGTATTATTATTTGTGTATTTATAATTGTCAGATTGTCTATATGATAAAATTTTCAACAACCTGTTGCTGTAAGAATCAAACCTGCGCTCATCTTACATTACAAACGTAACAATACCAAGTCATGACCGTTTAGCGATTTTCTGTTATTGTATATTATACTCAGAAGTGACAACACTAACAACACAAATATTCTATTTTTGTTTATTTTTCTAGTCTCCTCCGTCTCAATTTCACAATATTACTAGATTGACGTATGGTTTTTACGTTTAGTGTTGAAAACTTTTTAAAATGATTTCTATATATTTGCAGATATTAAATTAATTCGTGTTGTCAATGTGGGATTATGAACATTTTTATATTTTGTAGCGTATCGTGAATTACTTTTAAAAGAATAACAAAAACAGTTTTAAAATTTTCAGCAAATAAATTAACTAAAGTATAAGTTTCTACAACATTTTTTGAGTTTTTTTCGGTCTACTAATCAGCAATTATTTTATTAAATTTTAGCAAGGATTCTTTAATTTTGAATCAACTTATTTTTCGAAAAACTTTTGCTGAATCTAATAATTTTGTTGCTAAAAATCAACTCTTAAATTTTCAGCAAAAGATTTTGCTGTCATAAGCAATTTTTTTGCAAGCACCCTTCTGACTAAAATTTTGCTGACTTTACTAACTTCTTTTTTTTTTTGAGTGTATTAAAAACAATGTTATTTTAACAATTCTGGTAATATCTTACAGGACACATATTACCTCCAGTATTAACGGTATACAGTTTTTCTTTTCTTTTAATTTTATTTTATTTATTGGGTATTAAATTAAAATTTTTAAATTTTTAACCAACAATTTTAGACATGACGTTTCTTATAAGTTTTATGTGGATAAATAAACTTTTTGTTAACATGTAACATGTTACTTTTCTTTTACAAACCCCATTATGTTAACAAGGTCATGTCCATCTAGGTAACTCGGTAACATCCCAGTAAACAATTTTCGTATTTTTAGAGCGAGGATCAAACAAATGCGCTGATGTGCGTACTATGTATTATCTTACACTAATAACAGCAAAAGAAACATTTTTTGAGCTTACCGTTTTACCTTACAAGGATGCAGGTTGTAATCCAGAATGTTTCATATCTGTACAAATTTTTTTTTTCATAAAACAGTCATTTGATGTGGTTTGTTTTTTTAAATGAACTACAAAGTTAGTAAAAAATTTAATTTGTTCTACGACTGACATTTACATTAAAAATAAATAAACTGTATAGCAACCCAAACAACTACACATTTTTTAAGCAGAAGTCCCATGAGTGTAATAATGTAGACATGAAATATGACTTCACTAAAAGCACTGAAATTACAGCTTTTTATAATCGTAATCTTGCCCAAAAGTAATGCTTACAAATGGGAATTCGCCATATAAAAATCATTGCATATGTAAGTTTGTAAGGAATTCTATTTGGCTTATTCCCTTACAAACCTGCTTGCAAGTAAACAGTGCTTTTTACTGGGATGTAACTCCTCACTTACAGGTAAAGAGCTGTCAAAAACTTTTTATTTAAATCTTTAATTTTTAGATCAAATATTATTTAAAAACAAGTTTGTTATAATTTTTATTAAAAATAAAAATTATGTTTTTTCGACCTTTAATTGTGCAATGAAAATGAAAATTATTCAAGTTCGAGGCCATACTCTATATTTCTTCATTAGGATATTGTCCTAACAAATAATCTATAGAGTTTTTTTTGTTTTCAAATTTATTATTTGACCGTTTCAGGAATGTGTTGATAGATCTATTTCGGGAATTTTCTAGGTTCCCATCATCAGAACACGTTTTGAAAGCGGTAACAATCCCATGTCAAACATCAAACATACATATGAACTAGTTTACTCACTACATGAGAACTAATATACATATGAGTTTGAAGTTAAAGATTATAACCATTGATCAAAAAATAAATTGAAAACTTGTTTGATGTGCAAGATCCACCTCTGGTGGATATTCAATACACGTTTTTTTGTTTCTCTCTTCTTTTTATATTTTGTTTACATTGTAAGCAAAACAGGGGAAGTAAACTTGGCGGTACTCTGCCTTTTTTACAAGTTTGTTATAATTTTTATTAAAAATAAAAATTATGTTTTTTCGACCTTTAATTGTGCAATGAAAATGAAAATTATTCAAGTTCGAGGCCATACTCTATATTTCTTCATTAGGATATTGTCCTAACAAATAATCTATAGAGTTTTTTTGTTTTCAAATTTATTATTTGACCCTTTCAGGAATGTGTTGATAGATCTATTTCGGGAATTTTCTAGGTTCCCATCATCAGAACACGTTTTGAAAGCGGTAACAATCCCATGTCAAACATCAAACATACATATGAACTAGTTTACTCACTACATGAGAACTAATATACATATGAGTTTGAAGTTGAAGATTATAACCATTGATCAAAAAATAAATTGAAAACTTGTTTGATGTGCAAGATCCACCTCTGGTGGATATTCAATACACGTTTTTTTGTTTCTCTCTTCTTTTTATATTTTGTTTACATTGTAAGCAAAACAGGGGAAGTAAACTTGGCGGTACTCTGCCTTTTTTACAAGTTTGTTATAATTTTTATTAAAAATAAAAATTATGTTTTTTCGACCTTTAATTGTGCAATGAAAATGAAAATTATTCAAGTTCGAGGCCATACTCTATATTTCTTCATTAGGATATTGTCCTAACAAATAATCTATAGAGTTTTTTTGTTTTCAAATTTATTATTTGACCCTTTCAGGAATGTGTTGATAGATCTATTTGATCTAATGAAGAAATATAGAGTATGGCCTCGAACTTGAATAATTTTCATTTTCATTGCACAATTAAAGGTCGAAAAAACATAATTTTTATTTTTAATAAAAATTATAACAAACTTGTAAAAAAGGCAGAGTACCGCCAAGTTTACTTCCCCTGTTTTGCTTACAATGTAAACAAAATATAAAAAGAAGAGAGAAACAAAAAAACGTGTATTGAATATCCACCAGAGGTGGATCTTGCACATCAAACAAGTTTTCAATTTATTTTTTGATCAATGGTTATAATCTTTAACTTCAAACTCATATGTATATTAGTTCTCATGTAGTGAGTAAACTAGTTCATATGTATGTTTGATGTTTGACATGGGATTGTTACCGCTTTCAAAACGTGTTCTGATGATGGGAACCTAGAAAATTCCCGAAATAGATCTATCAACACATTCCTGAAAGGGTCAAATAATAAATTTGAAAACAAAAAAACTCTATAGATTATTTGTTAGGACAATATCCTAATGAAGAAATATAGAGTATGTCCTCGAACTTGAATAATTTTCATTTTCATTGCACAATTAAAGGTCGAAAAAACATAATTTTTATTTTTAATAAAAATTATAACAAACTTGTAAAAAAGGCAGAGTACCGCCAAGTTTACTTCCCCTGTTTTGCTTACAATGTAAACAAAATATAAAAAGAAGAGAGAAACAAAAAAACGTGTATTGAATATCCACCAGAGGTGGATCTTGCACATCAAACAAGTTTTCAATTTATTTTTTGATCAATGGTTATAATCTTTAACTTCAAACTCATATGTATATTAGTTCTCATGTAGTGAGTAAACTAGTTCATATGTATGTTTGATGTTTGACATGGGATTGTTACCGCTTTCAAAACGTGTTCTGATGATGGGAACCTAGAAAATTCCCGAAATAGATCTATCAACACATTCCTGAAAGGGTCAAATAATAAATTTGAAAACAAAAAAACTCTATAGATTATTTGTTAGGACAATATCCTAATGAAGAAATATAGAGTATGGCCTCGAACTTGAATAATTTTCATTTTCATTATTTAAAAACTGTAAGAATTGTTGAAAATATTTAATTATATTAAATTTTATGTACAAACGAACTAAATATACCACAAACATGCTTAAACATGTGAATTTGGTGTTACTAATGGGCATTCAGTAATACCAATAGTTGTAATACAAAAGGTATGGAGTTTAGTTTATTACCGAGTAACATGTTCCGTAACACCAATCTAGTATCGAGGTTTTGCTGGGTTTCCTTATACATTTAGCAATTACCCACAAACCATATCTACCAACTCCCATACACATATATTGGTAAAGACTATTTTTTTTACGAATCTACTTTGTTTCTCTCTCATGAACTCCCTTTGTTTTGAATCCTTTAGGGAGTGTTAAGATAGATAGGGAGTAATATAAAAAAAATTGGGTATTAGAAAAAAACAAAAAAAAACTAAACAGCTGAAAGTATTCTTGTAAAAGTTATTTTCATTTATCATTTGTGACACATTTACACACACTTTGACACATAAACATATTTATATATGTGAATACACACATGTATGTGTATGTTGGTCTATTGTGTGAAATTTTGTAGGGTTGTTAAATTTGAACAAGGATTATTTTCAACAAAAATTCTAAATGACAAAAAAATAGAAAAATGTAATTCTTTATATATAGTTGAAGCTATTAAGTACCATAGAGTAATAGAAGTATGTAAGGGAAAGTGGTGTACTTTGTAACGGGTGTACGTTCAAAAGTTCCATTTTGTTGCATATATTCTGCATATGTTGAAAAAATTATCTTTACCATAGATCTAAATCAATAACTTAAAAAGATGCGTAGAAAAATAGAGCGGTGTGCATTGAAAAGTACACAATAAATTTTCATAAAATTTTTTAAATCAATTAAATTTGTGTAAGTGCAATATTTTTATTCATAACTAAAAAAATATTAATAAATTAAACTTTATTAAAGCTTGGGATTCAAAATTGGTACACTTATTCAGTAAATAAATGTAACAGAATATATAAAAAAAAAAAGACTTTTATAAGTGAAACAATTTTCTAGGCCACCCTTGAAACAAATACTTTTCCAGTTAAATGTTTATTTTGCTGCTGATTCATTGTAATAATTGAGTATTTTTTATCAATTAAGCGGAAAGCATAAGAAAGTTTCATGTATAAGTCTAAAAAAAACCTTTGAAAATTAGTTTTTTATAGGATATTCAAAATAAAAAAAAAAAATGTTTAGTTTAAAAGAGACCTATATTAAAGATGTAATTATAGGCGCTACAATAGGACTAAAACTCCTTTTTATTTCTTCGCTTTTAAATGAACCGGATCAGACAAACATATTCAAAAATAGGCGTTCAGTCCAGATACATTAACTTTATTCTAATAAATTGTAAGTTCTATTGATTTTTTGAGAGTAGACGTTTCTTAAGATGTCCTCTCTACCTTTGTATTATTATCTGTAGGTATGGGACAAAGGCATTTTAAACGTAAATGTAAAAAAAAATATATATGATAATGGTGAAGAGTGTATAAGACTCGAGCCGACCCATTATAGCACTCTTATTTGCTTAGTACTGACATTTTATCAATTTATTTTGCTCTATAGTATGGTTAAATTAAATAAAAGCCGACAAGCGTGGTGTAAAAACATCGTATTTTAACTATACAAATTAACGTTTATTGGCGCACTCTAATTGTTTCAAGGTACACCCAAAAATGTAATAAAACTATATCTTGCGACACATAATTTTTTTTATTAATTCTAGCATGCTAAACACGAATATTTACCTCTCTTCTATCGTTCAACAAATAATGACATAGTTATGCTCAAATGAAAAGTAGTTGTGTCTATATTTCTAGTGCCAAAAAATAAATATAGCATTGATGAAAAAGCTAAATATTTAGTAAAAATCGCAATTCGCAAATCTCGAAAATTCTTAGCGCGATCTCAAAATATTCATACTCATCATGTCAAAATTAATTAAAAATGTCGTGTCGCAAGACATATTTTTTATTAAAGCAGTTTAAGAAAATTTTCAAAAATCTAGTTAATGCTGTCCGATTTTTCTCAAATTCGAGATGAAAGGTGGGCTAAAAAAGATGAAGGGCTTCAAACATGGCAACACTGTTATTGCGCGAGATGATAAGTCTTAGAACAGTTGTTGCTCGCCACCTGATGGAGAGTTGGCGAACTTATTGAAGCTTATTGGTTCATAGCCCTGATTCATTATTTTACTTCGGTGGGGTTAAGTGCTATGGGAATACCGAAGGTGGGAGCTGCGATACATATGAGGGATAGAAAACTCATTGAAATTATTTTTCTAAATTAATATTGCCATCACCGGGAATCGAACCCGGGACCATCTGTGTAACAGTCCAACGCGCTAACCATTACACCACATTAAGAGCTAGTTGAAAAAGCTAACGTTTAAGAAATAATAACACTTCTCAACGGAAAAAATAACTGCCTTAGAAACACATCGATTTTAACACTTTGAGATCCAAGCTGCATGCAAAGTCCTTGATCTTCAAGTTTAAAGTAAAATAACACTACACAACACCAAAAAGGCAAGATTTTAAACACATATTTTGTCATAAAATGTACACGCTGAATCCAAAGCTGATAACTTTTTTTTCTCATTTGCAGTTTTTGAAATAATGTAAAAATAAAAGCCGCGATTTATTTTTACATTATTCACCCCATTCTTTGTATATATTGCTTAAGTTTTTAAAATGTATTTCAAAATTATCTTTAATTTGCTGAATCTACTAATTTTGTTGCATGTCGACATTTTTATCAGGATAACGTAATGATATAGTATTGGAAGAAAGTTGAAAATATTTTTTTTGTACTTTTATACTTATAAATTTTATTTATGTTAAAAAATTTAAAAATTTTATCGTTGTGCACAAACTAGACATTCCACTGACCAACATTTCTGAGAACTTCAAATTTTAACAAATTTTCCATATGCTTCAAATACCAAAGTAAAAAAAAATTTTCTTCATATACAAATATATTATTAACATTATTACTGAACAGCCTGCAACAGAATCTGTCATTGAAATACACTCAGAGAACTTCTGCTTTAAAAATTTACAGTTTTTCTTTATTTTTAATGTAAATGTCAGTCACTTGTAGAACACATTTAATTTTTTACTAACCTTGTACATAATTCATTTAAAAAAACAAACCACATGAAATGACTGTTTTATAATTTTACATTCGTTTTTGTTCTTTAAAAAATTAAAACATGTAAATGTGTGTTTATTTTTTACTGCATATGTGGTTCATTTTCAATACAATTGAGGTTAATTTTTTGAGCAGTACAAACAAATGACAAATGCTAGTTGAATTTAATGAAATGTTAGTCGTCCTTTCTTCCAGTGTTATTTCATTTGTTTTTGACTGCAATTGATTCTGTCTTTACCTAAATAATATCCTTAGTGGACATATCATTTAATATACTTAGGTATACTGCGTTTAAATCTGGCTGAACATTTTTTTCCTTTGTAGTTTATGAAGTATCGCTGTTTTTATATTTACGTTACATACTTTTTTTTGTTATAAAGGGTCCGCCATCTAAAGTTTTTTTTTTCAACTAGTGCTTATTTCGTGAATGGTAACACTTAGCTCATGTCTGATTTGACAGATAATTAGTTTTATCCTTCCGCTGAATGAATATGGTCCGTATGTTCGTTATCTTGTGAAAAAAGTGAAAGAAACTGGCATCCTCTTCGATAAACCAAAGCGTGAAAAGCCAAAAACAGTGCGTACAGCCGAGAGTATTGCTGCTGTGGCAGAAAGTGTGCGTGAAGCGCCATCAACATCAATTCACCGTCGTTCTCAACAATTGAACATTTCGGAGACATCATTGAGACGAATTTTGCATAAAGACCTTGGTATGACGCCATACAAAGTCCAATTGGTTCAGGAGTTCAAAAAAAAAAGTTATTTGGCGGACCCTTTATAAAAATATTCTTCTTTTCTAAATACTTCAGCACATTTTCAATTCCAATACTAAAATGTGTTAAGTGGAATGTGCATAGTAATCAAATTTAAATCTTTTTTAGCTTACATATAACTTATAATGATTATACTATCCATGCAATATTTTCAATTCCTTGCTTTACCGGTAAGATATCCTGAAATATACATCGAAATGATTATACTCAAATGATAGATAATATTGTGTAGATTTATATTTTTAGAAAAAATACATGATTTTGTGATAATGTATAAATTAAGCAAAATCTGAGAAAAAAATGGGGTGAGTTATATAAGTATAAAAACTGCAAATGAGGAAAAAAAGTTTTTTTTAAATGTTTCGATTAAAAATATGTATTTCAGAGACAAATTCCGCAAAAATTTTAAATTTGTTGAGTGGTGTAATTTGTCTCTAGACGAAATTCTCACAAATTTAGGGTATTTTTTGACCTAAACTCGTAGTTAGTTCAAAAGTTTGTTAAACGGGTTCGAATTCAATTAAGCTATTTTTTTCTGTTGTTATTGTTTAAAGCAGTTATCAAACCCATTTTATCCCATTTTGCCTCCAGAAAAAATTTCATACGTAATTGACCTAATTTTTCGAACTTAAATTTAGTAATTCGTGATTGTCAAATTTAAAAATTTTGCCAGTTAATTCACACCACAATTGTTTTTAAATCATTATTTTTTTGTGTCGCTGCTATCAGTCTTACTTGTAGGTGCCGTTATTTTCTCATATTTTTTATTTTATTTTATAAACATAAAATAGGCTATATCTTGAAAACTAAGCGAGATAGAGCAAAATTGACCAAAAATCGTTCCTCCGTATATATAGAGTACACTTTATTAACTATTTATATTTCCATTAACAAATATGGAGATAAATCTTTGTCAAATGCGAAAAGACCTTTTTACCAGAATGTTTCGGTAGATTCAGCTTCAAAATTCTGTTGATTTAGCTAAGTTTTTAGTTAATTTAACGACAACTGTTAAGGTCACCTAAACTTAGAAGAGTGCGATTCCCTAAATTTTCAACTATTTGTACGGGCTTATTTTATGAGTGTACGTTATGTAACTTTTTTAGATTTGTTTGGGGTATATTTCTAAATACCGTAAAATAATGTGCTTGAATAATCAAGATTTGTTCTACTAATTTCATTGCACTAATATTATTAAAATTTAGTAATATTTTTTTCTGATTTTAGCAAAATAGTTTAAATTGCATTTTACAACAATTTTACTAAAACTTAGTAATCTACTTATTTTTTCTACTAATTTCATTTTACTACAGTTCAGCAAAAATGTGTTTTTAAATTTAGCAAAAAATACCGGAATGCTCAAAATAGTTAAATTTCCCGTAATAACAGCAAAGTTTCCCGTAGCCATTACATACTTTTTTCCTTAGTGTACATAGTTTTATACACACAGAGAAAAATTTAGCTATTTGCCAACAGAAATTCGGTTCAACTGAATTTTAGTTTCAACCACCAAAATATTCAGAAATCTAATGTAAATATCTTTGTAATAACTGAATTTATAAGTTGTTACCATTAAAATACACTTTTTAATTCGGTTGGCACTTTATTTCTCTGTGTGTAAGCGAGACATACGATGTCTATGTTTATGTTATGAGAGGTAAAATAACGTTATCTAAGCAGAATTAATGGCAGTTAAACCATTTTTCATTATCAGTTAAAAGAAAAACAGTTTTTCCAAAAAATATATGCAGTTGTTTACTTTCAGTTAAAGTTACAGGTTTACCTACGATAAACGGTGAGTTTTGACGTTGTCAACGATTATGCAGTTAGATTCATTGTGATTGCGAATTTAATAAAAAAATACATCATTTGTTTGCCACAAAATTTTGACTCAATTTTTCCTCTAATTTTAAAAAGATCAGAAACAAACTAACGTATGCTAAGATATCTCAAGACAAAAAAAGTTTAGTTCTTAACGATAGTGATGAACGTCAGATTATATGGACTTTTCTGTTTATATTTTTAGAAAACTTGCTCACCTTAAATTAAATTTTGGGCATCACAACCTCTGCCAGCACCCAGAAAAGAAGTTTGTAGAAAAAATTTTAAATCGCACTTTACTATTTTTGTACTAATTTTTAGTACAATTTATTATTTTAGTAACATTTTTTGCTATTCTGATTTTATAAAACTCTGAATTTTGTACTAAATTTTGTTGCTAATTTTAGCAAAATATTTTACTACTTTTTCAAAACCAGTTGCTAAATTTAGCAACAATTTTGCTAATCACAAAAAAAAAATATATATATTTTTTTAACAAATAAATTTTTTTTTATTAAAGAGTTAAAATTAAATTAATGTTCATCGATTTGGAAAATAGTGTAAAATATTGAAAAACCAAGTTGTTTTATTTTACTTTTTCATTTTTTTTCTGTGAAGTTCTATTGGATGTACTAAAATTTAGCAAATTTTTTGCTGATTTTAGCACATTAGTTTTAAACTGCACTGAAAATTTACTAAAATTTAGTACCGCTTATTTCATTTTACTACAGTTGTGCAGACATGTGTTGCTAAATTTAGCAAAAAAAAAAAAAATACTGCAATGTTCAAAAGAGTTAAAAATCCGTTAATAACAGTAACATTTTCAGTAGACATTACAGATTTTTTTCTTAGTGCAATTGTATAAATTAGTTATATAAATCCTTTTTTGCTTGGGTTAAGAAAACATTTAATTTAAAATTTTTCTCAATATTTATTACTTTTTTAATTCAAATAAAATAATACAACAATTAAAATTTAGTAGCGGCTACTAATTTTTTCTACTAATTTAATTTAACTTCAGTTCTGCAGACATGTGTTGCTAAATTTAGCAATAAAATACGGCAAGGCTCAAAAGAGTTAAATTGCTGTTTATAACAGCAACATTTTCAGTAGTTATTACAGATTTTTTTCTTAGTGCAGTTGTTTAAATTAATATGTAATTATATCAATCCTTTTTTACTTGGGTTAAGAAACATTTAATTTAAGTTTTTTCTTCATATTTCTTATTTTTTTAATTCAAATAAAATAATAGAACAAGTACAATTTTAAAACACCAGTTTCTATCTGCGGCCTCTTAAAAAAACTTTCTCTGAAAATTTTTTTTGGCACTTCTTATTTATTTTCATAATGGCATATTTTAAGGGGTGTGGAGCTCCTGAATTAAAATTTTTTATTTTGTACAACCTTAATGAACAATATAAATGTTGAAAATGTTTAAGTCTTATCATAAATCTATTTTAATGCTTTTAATGCAAAATTTATAACAGCTAAAGAAAGCACACGACAACATTTTTAATGAAGCACATTTAATGTGTTTTGTCTATGTTGTATAAATTTACACTTTTTGGTTAAATTTAAGAATTTACCCAGCAAGAAATTACCTCGATTTAGTAAGCAGTAACTACATGTGTATGCTTCCAAGAAAGCGCTTCATCGTCCAATAAAGCAATTGCGAAAGCATTTTGCTGTGCTTTCCTGAATGCATTATTTTGAAGCAGTAAATAATGCTTACAATGAAGCAGAAAAGAATGCATACAATTAAGCATTTATGTTGTCAATACGCAAAAATAGCGATTCTCATTTCCTATGAAGGCATGAATTTATTATTTCTTAGTGCACATGAAGGAAGCGTTTTCACCTGCTAAAAAGAGACATATCAAGTGGGTTATCGCGAACAAAAATCATCCCTTCTGGAATTGTTTCGACAGCGCTCGGTAATTAAATAATGCCTTCCAGAACTATTTCCGGTAGGCACTATTTTTTGCTGGGTATATTCTTAATTAAACTTGCAAACACGTATTATAAAACAAACACCTAAATGTTTAAAATAACCATTGAAACTAAACAATAACACGTAGTTTTTGAACTAAAAACATTTGCTGTTGAGACAGTTTTGTATTATAAAAGTCAACAACACTCTAAAGCAACACAAAACTAAAAAAAAAGTAATATCATGTTTTTAAAATTAATATAATAAATATTATTTATAAAACTTTAATGAAAATAAACGATAACAGTTTTTTAAAAAAGTTTAAAAATAAAAAATAAAAACTTTTCAATCCTGTGAGTCGATAAACCACAAAAAAAAAATAATTGTATTTAAAAGTATAAAAATGCAAATTTCTTTATTCTTTTAACAGTTGTTGTGCGTTAGTTAGTTGCGAAAAAATTCTTTTGAAATAAAAATCTTAACCTGACGTCTTAAATAGAATTTTATGTCTTTTTTTAACAAACAAAGTTTTCAATTTAGCACCACAAATTTTTTTAAAAAAAATACGATATTTCTCAGTTTATTTATACACATAACTGTTCTTCTTCATGTTTATCCGTTATAGTTCAAAGTTTCTATTTTAATATCTAACACTACATAAATTGAATTTTAAATTTTTTCATTTTCAATTTTGTTACTTTACATCAAATGTAACATAATATCAATCTAAAAGGTGAAGATAGAAAATCTCAAACAATCTGGAAAATTTAATTTCTTAAGTGATTTGAGCCAACAGTATATAAACATAAACACACACAAAAATAAGGTAATAGAAATGTTAGTAAAACATCAAATATAATAATTCTCGGAAAATTTTTACTGAAATTGTGTTAACAGCTAAAATTTTAGCAATAATTATTCAGCACTTAACTCTTTTGAACTAATGTTTAAAAATTTAAATTTTGTGTTGTCACCGGTGTGTTAAAATAATTGAATATTAGTTAAACTAAAAATAAAATAATATATTTGAATTTAATAAACATTAAATGTGTATTTGTAAACTAAGTCCTTAAAGGGATTAATGATGTAGTGTGGTCAGATTGCAAACAAATGCACGTTCTGTTAGATAGACTATAGCGAAAGACAAGGACAAAAAGTGGTGGTCAAAATATAAGGAACTGAGATCGCATTTCTTGTTTTCATTGATTTATTTTCTTCAAATTACACTTAGTTACTAAAATTTATTTTTTACATATTCTTTATACATTGTTTTATGTTAAACAAATAAAAAAAATTAATTCCGTTAAATTAAAACAACAAAAAAATTAATAATAATAGATGTATTCAAAATGCAGGTGTTTAAAACATATGCAACTCTCGTTATTCTTACTCTTAACGAAACAATTTATACTAACAAATGCTAGGATATAACGGTAATCGCATTCCTTTTTAATATGAGATTCAGGACGTTACATTTTTTAAACAAATTTATTATAATTATTGTTTTTTAATATTTGTAATAAGATGTTGGAAGCATAAACATCGTAAGTATAATTTTTGTTAAAAATGTCAGGAAATAAATTCAATTCTCATTTTAAATCAAAAGTTTTAAATGATTTTCAAAATGAACTTTCCCAAAAAGAAATTTCTATAAAGTACTCCGTTCCATAATCAACGATTTGCCGCATTGTTAATAGTGCACTCATAAAAAAAAGTTTGTAAAGTCAGAAAAAAATTTGCTGAGTCAGCAAAATTTTAGTCAGGAGGATGCTTCCAAAAAAGTTGCTAATGTCAGCAAAATCTTCTGCTGAAAATCAGCGATCTGATTTTTAGCAACAAAATTTGTAGATTTAGCAAACGTTTTGCTAACACTTAGTAGATTAGGAATACAACAGCCTTGCTAAAAATTAATAAATTTTTTGCTGAATTTTAGTAGACTGAAAAAAACGCAAAAAATTTGTAGAAAAATTGTAATTTAGTTAATTTATTTGCTGAAAATCATAAAACATATTTTTGTGATTCTTATAAAAATAATTTACTATAATAACGAAATATAAAAATTTTCATTTTCCCACATTGACGACATGAATTAATTTAATATCTGAAAATATATAGAAATAAATATATATAACATAACAAAAATTTTCTTTCAATTACTTACATCAATGGTTGTCTAAATGATGCTTTCTTTTAAAGGACGCAACTGCCGAAGATAATTATAGAAACGAAACGAAAAAATAAACAAAAACAAACCAAACCAAACGAAAAAAACAACCCTTTTTTGCAATAAGAAAAAGGAACCATAAAAATCTACCTAAGATGTGTGTCTTTCGCTTTACTCTGCCTACATTTCTGTATATGTTTGTTTGCAATTTGACCACACTATTATTAATCTATAAGTTATATATAATATATAAGTTTAAATAAATAAATATTTTATTTTGTCTTTTATTTAATTAATAGACAATTATTTTCACAAGCCGGTGACAACGCAAAATTTAAGTTGTTTTAATCCTCAATTTTGTTTTATGTATGAAAAAGAGATACCAAAAACTTCCATGGTTGATTTTTTTTATGTCTTATTAGAGTTGTACTTTTTAGTATCATTTTTTTTCTTCTCTATTAATGTGCTTTTCCTCTTCTCTATTAATGTGCTTATCAGCACAATTTTTTTTAGCAAAATTAATTAGTAAAAAATTAGTATATTAGTAAAGCATTAGTATAAAACAGTTAAGTGCTGAATAAGTGTAACAAAAATTTTAGCTGAAAACACGATTTTAGCAAAAAACTTTGCTAAAAAATAGTATACCTGATTTACAAGACGTTTTACTAACTTTTCTACTAACTTATTTTTTTGAGTGTGGTAACATCCACACAACTCATAAAGGTGGAAGACCCCATATTACAACTGTAAGAGAAGATCGGAAAATCAAGAATTTTTTTACGAAATATCCCAAAGAAGTTCCCAGAGAAGCTAAAACTGAACTTTTAATAGATGCTAGTCGTCCCATCATTAAAAGAAGAGCCTGAGAATATGGTCTTAGAAGTTATATATATATAAATTCCTGGGATTCCTAGTTGGAACATAGGGCCGGGTTAGAAGTTATAGATGTACAAAAAAACCATTTGTATCGGAAAAAACCGAAAAGCTCGGCTTTACTTTGCACGAACTCAACAGCTGTGGAAAAATGTATTGTGGTCAAATGAGTCTAAATTCAACCTCCGGGGATCAGATGGAAGAGCCAATGTTCGAAGACCACGAGGCGAAAAGTTTAATCACAGATACATAACTGCCACAGTGAAGCACGGAGGTGGAAACATTATGGTGTGGGGGTGTTTTTCGGGAAATGGGATTGGCCCAATGCACTGCATTACTAGCACATTGACGTCCACAATCTATAGAGATCTTTTGAGTTCAGTTATGCTTCCGTATGCTGAATGCGAAATGCCACTCTCATGGACCTTCCAACACGACAACGACCCAAAACACACGGCGGGGTTGTAAAGGTTTGGCTGCAGGAAAATGAAATTAATATCATGTCATTATGAGAATTTTTTTTTGTATTTGTTAAATAATATGCTATAACTGAATTTAATAAAAAAAACAAAAGCTTTTACCACAAATCTTTTTGATCAAAGAAATTATAATTACTTAAACCATGATTTCAGTTGCAAATGTTTTGAACACCACTGTACATTTTAGGAAATTTTTTATGTTTCCTTTTTCTTATTGCAAAGAAAAGGTTTGTATATTTAGACAACCATTGATGTAAGATAAGTTTGTTTTTGTTATATATAAATATTTCTATATATTTTCAAATATTAAAATAATTCATGTCGCTAATGTGGTAATATGAACATTTTTATATTTTGTAACGTATTGTAAATTATTTTTAAAATAATCACAAGAAAATGTTTCAGATTTTCAGCAAATAAATTAATATAATTTTTCTACAAATTGTTTGAATTTTTTTCAGTCTACTAATATTCAGAAACAAAATGTATTTTTAGTCAAATAAGTGATAGCAAAACTTTGAATGTACTAATTTTGTTGCTGAAAATCAGCGATATTAGCAAATTTTTTAATACGCGTCTAAAATTTTGCTAACTCAGCAAAAATTGTTGCTGACTTTACTAACTTTTTATTTTGAGTGTAGTTGTTTGTCCCTTTGGATTTCAAATGCTAACAACTTGTTGTGTTCCATTTGATCTCAAGTGCACAAAATAAATTGGAAATAATTCGGCCATTTCTTACTGGGTAGTTCGATTGCAATACAATTTAGAATAGCGATAAACAAGGTGTTAAGGAGTTTAAGCTTTCGAGCTGGTCCATCCGCAGATGCCACTCCAAAGTGAGGCACCTCGTGTATAAGAAATTTTTTAAAGCTAACCAATGTTGTAAATTTGCTCCGGCTTTCAAGATTGCAACATATTCTTATTCTTCCAGCAAATATGAATAAAAAAAATACTTAAATGTATGGCCTTTCTCATATACTTTCCGAGTTGTTGAATTTTGAAAATACTTTTTCTTGAATTTATGCATTACCTAAGGCGATAGTTTGGCAAACTCTGTTTCGAAATATTACCCTATTTCAAAATGCGCTGATTTGAAAATTAATTGTGACCCACACAATAATTTTATTAGCACAATAAAGAAAATCTGAATTCAAAATCTTGTTTGCTTAAGAAACGACACCTAATTAAAGCTGCAAATTGCAAAAAACCTTTATTGTTGTTGTTATTTTTGTCAATAAGGTACCATCATTATTTTGTCTCCTGAAAAAAGTTTTCACTTTTTGGGAACATAATATAAAATATATGAGACTATGTAGAAAAAGTCGCCGATTTTCAATAGTTCTCCCCCCAGCCCCCTCCGAATTCAGGAATTTTTTTCTAAACTATTAAATTTAAACAATAATTTCTCTGAGTGCATGTCTCGGATTGGAAAATGAAGATTACAGGTATCTTCACAAAAGTCCTAAAATATTCTGTTATTAGTCCTACCTGATCCTACCTGATAAAATGTGGGCATAGAAGCAAAAAAAAAACACAGTTTAGGAAAAATTGCAAGATCTTTTTTTACATCATTTTTTTCTTTTGCTAAGAGCTTATTACGTTAAAAATTTCATAGGGATATGTTAGTTAACAAAAATTTGACAGCTTAATAAAAAAATAACATATCAACCAAAATTTAGATTTTCAAATTACTCGGATTTTCCAAATTGGACTTTCCAAATTCAGCTTTTACTTTTATTTTTGTAATAAACTAAAGAAAATTTTTTGTGTAGATATCAAAAACCTAACTATATTCTGAAAGATAACACAGATAAATTTAAAGTAAAAATATGTCCTCTTTTTAAATCCCTCTTGCCCCAGGCACTCTCCGAATTCAGCCTATTTTTTTTAAATAACAATTCAATTCAATTATTTCTCTACCCGCAATTGGCGAAATAATTAACACGTGCAGACACAGTAATGTCTTCACAATTATTTGTAGAAATGTAAATCTGATCAACATTTACCAAATTAAGAAAATATTGGATATTGGAAATTTTGTTTAACTTTTTGGGAATTGCGGGATTGTGTGTATCAAATTAAACAATGTAAATTTTGTTAGTTTTCTCTTTGGAACAAACTATTTTTTTCAAAATTTATCGTAATATGTTGAATTTTAAACAATTTGTTGTGTAATGGAATTTAAATACCAATTATTAAAATCGTGCTACAGAATTATCCGAATTTTAAATATGCAATTAATATGAAAAATTAAGTTTTATTGATTTGTTAATTAAGCTGTAAAATTTTCGTTAATGAGGCTATTGCTATGAAATTTTTAACGTAATAAGCTCTTACCAAAGAAAAAAAAATCGAGTAAACAAATATCTTGTAATTTCCATAAACTAGAAATCCCAAATATGCTTAAAAAATGTCCAAATCTGTAATTTTTTCGAATTTCGGCTACTGGACCACATTTATTACGGAGATCAGGCGGAATTAATACCCGAATATTTAAAGGCTTTTATGAAGATACATGTGGATTTAATTTAAAAATCGGAGACATGCACTCAGAGAAATCCTGAGTGTATTTGGAAAATTATTTTGATTCGTTATTAGTTCGATGAATCTAACAATTTAAAAAAAAATAATCGCTTGATCGTTCTATCAAAAATTGTTTGATCGTTTAATCGAACAAAATATAAACACGAATAAAAAAATTGATTGTTCGTTCGATTAAAAATAAGTTTTTCGATTAAAAATAAGTTTTGGGACTTTAGCACATTTAATTACTATAAATGCAATTAATGTTTATCCCGATGAAAATAAATTTAAATAAAAATTGTTTGATCGTTTAATCGAACAAAATAAAAACCCGAATAAATGGCAACCCTTGTAACAACAACCGAAATATTCGACTGGCAAAATTTGACAGCATGACTGTTTTCTGTGTATAAAACAATGTTTTTTTTTTTTTTTTTTTTTTTAAAAGAGAGGCAACATTCAGGAAATACTTCCTATATTTAGTGTGTTGCTTTCTTTGGAAAGGGATAGTATAGAGATGAAAGGTGGGGAAAGATGAAGGGCTTCAGACATGGCAACACTGTAATTGCGCGAGATGATAAGTCTTAGAACAGTTGTTGCTCGCCACCTGAAGTAGAGTTGGCGAACTTATTGAAGCTTTTTGGTTCAGAGCCCTGATTCATTATTTTACTTCGGTGGGGTTAATTGCTATGGAACACCGAAGGTGGACATTGCGATACTTATGAGGGATAGAAAAACTCATACGTATTAATTTGATGTTGCCGGCACCGGGGATCGAACCCGGCACCTTCTGTGTAAAAGTCCAACGCGCTAACCATTACACCACAACGCCCATGAGTTGGCGTTTTCTTATTTTTTCTTTTGTAATTTTTACATTTGCGGGCACATTGATTAAAATTTTATGCGTTACAATTGCAGTCGACAATTCATAATTTAAAAGACATATCGCTCATTTGCTTCAAGACTGACATAAGTCAAAAAATGCGATTTTTGAGTAAATAATGCAGATTTATTATATTTTATATTACTATCATGTATACTTTTCGAGATGGAGTATAATATATTTTATTTTTTCTATAAAGTGGGTGCAAAGAGTATATACTTCATAGAGAAACTGTGGTACTCATGGGTCTCTCGATAATTAGAAAATTCGCTCAAAATTCTGACTAAGAAAAAAATACAGTAAAACCATCTATTTATAAAAAACGTGACCAAATAAATAGAGAAAGGGTCGAGCGAGGCAGATATAGATTGAAAACTATAACCTACATGTTGAATATTTAAGTCAAATCAGATAACATTAAGGCAAAAACAAATAAATATTTTAAATTAAAACCTTCGATTAGGATTTTTTCGGCTTAAGGTCATGAATCAATATTAAAATTATTAAATAAAAACACAAGTATATAAATTTTAAATTCTAATTTTTAGATGTTTATTTCCGATATTTCGGTTAACGTCGTTAACCATAATTATGGAACTTTCAACTTTAAAATTGAACTGTTGAAAAAATATAAAAGAAATCAAATGTATTGTATATTTTACATGGGTGCTCCTGTTCCCACCTAGAAAAAGACAAACGGACAACCGATGGCTAGATAAAAGTAAAATTCTGGTGGCTTCTTATAGTTTCAAAGGTGCTAAGTCTCAACAGAATACTCAGAACTAAGTAGGTAAACCCCAGCGAACTGTCTCAAAATTTGCCATTTTCGGGAATATACATGTCCGAGCATTTTTGCTATTAAAAATATTTATTTTTATATTTTCGTAATCGATCGGTTTAAAATCGTCTTTTTTCAATGACTTTTTTCTAAATGTTTTACTTTTAAATTTTAAAAATTAAACCCAAAAGTTTATTTTTCGATCTTTTATCATACATCATGTTAAGTTAGCGGGCAAAAACTTTTTTGAGTAATAAATAAATATTGCACGGTTTTTTGTTTAACAAAAAACAAATGATCTTGAACTCGAATAATCTTGCTCACATCATAATGTATGATAAAAGATCGAAAAATAAACTTTTGGTTTTAATTTTTAAAATTTAAAAGTAAAACATTTAAAAATTGCAGAGTACGGCAAAACTGATTTATGGTCCTAATACTATAGTCAGAAAGTGTTGTTGTTTATTTAATAAACAATAAAAACAAGGTGTATTATGACTAGAGATTCTAGTCTATACACCAGAGCTGTGAATGAATCATTCATTTTTGATTTCAATTCATTACGAATTTGAATTGAATTTTGAATAATTCTTTTCACATAAGAAAAGAATTGAATGAAATTTGAATTAATTCAAATGAATTTGGTAAAAATAAGTTGGAATTCATTTCCAATTCAAATGAATTCGGCAAAATGAATTGCAATTCATTTTCAATTCAAATGAGTTTGGCGAAATGAATTGCAATTCATTTCCAATTCATTTGACTTGAATTGATTTTTAATTAATTCAAACGAATTAGAAAAATGAATTGCAATTCATTTTCAATTCATTTGTATTTAATTGATTTTGAACTAATTCAAATGAATTAGAAAAAATATTGCACCGTGTTATTAATGATATTTATAAAATTTTCTTATATGTGATGAAGAGTTACATAAAATTCATCTGAATTAATTCAAAATCAATTTAATACAAATGAATTGAAAATGAATTGAAATTCATTTTTCTAATTCATTTGAAATAATTCAAAATCAATTCAAGTCAAATGAATTGGAAATGAATTGCAATTCATTTCGCCAAACTCAATTGAATTGAAAATGAATTGCAATTCATTTTGCCGAATTCATTTGATTTAAAATGAATTGCAACTCATTCCAGCCAAATGCATATGAATCGATTCAAATTTCATTCAATTCGTTTTTGGCAAAAAGAATTAATTCAAAATTTTACTAATTCAGTGCATGAATGATTCGCGAATTAATTCAAAAATTAATGATTCAGTCACAGCTCTGCTATACACGAACAATGTTTATTAGTTAAAAAAGTTTTATTTTTGATTTGAAGTAGTTCAATTCTTCCAATTTTGTTTTTTACTTCTCATCGAGTAAATATAACAATACGGGTAAAGCGTTGATCTTTTTCCTTCAAAATTTATGTAGAATATTCTAGCCCTTCTACATTGGTTCTCTGATGATTTTCGGTGACGCGAAATGAAACATGTAAGGACCTGTCAGTAGATAAAGTCTGCTATAAGTTAGCGGGCAAAAATTTTTTTTCTAAATTATATCAAATAAGTGTCAACCCGGAGTTCAAAACCTGCACACAGAGAAATAACGTACGAACCGAATTGAAAAGGGTACATTAATGGTAACAACTTATGAATTCAGTTAGTACAACGATATTTACATTAAATTTCTGAATATTTTGGGTGTTACAAATAAAATTCAGTTGAAGTAACCGCAAAAGTGAGACAGTGACGTTCTCCAAGTTGAGATAGAGATAGAAAATGTAGGAGGTCAAAAGGTTTGACATCCAGAATTTTGAAGATAACACACTACCGTGCCATTATACCTAATTATATCCATTTTTCAAAATAAATATATAGAATATATACCTATTGCATTTTAATTTTTAAACATTAACTCATTTTTCCGCCACAATGTATATATCACACATATTTTTGTATAAAAAATTATTAATTTTTACCTTCTTAAGGGGAGATTCTCCTGTATCACATATCCGAATTTTACTGAAATTGAAGAGAACCATACTAAAAATATTGCTTTTTACTGAAATAGCCAATATCGCAAGAAACCTATATTTTTTATTTCAGATGAGCGCCCCGCTGGTTTATCAGTGAGGGGCCGTGGGTTCGATTCCCACCAGATGCACTGGTCTGTTTACGCAACTAAGAGCCGAAAGCTATAGTAGCTAGTGCTCGGTTAGGGTAATAGGATACAATTTGTAATTATATGATTATTAATTAATAAAATAAAAAAAAAAATAAAAATTTCAGACTTCTAGCCAATAAATTTTGGTTGAAATGTAACTTTTTAAAAATTTTGTATACTTATTTGGTTTTTTTTTCTCTTTCTAGGTAAGTGTATGTCCAAATAAAGATAAAGGTATTTGATTTAAAATTTATTATTATTAATATTAAAATCAGTTGTAATAAGATAACAAACAAGTAAGGACGCTTTCAACTCCACGCTTTATTAAAAGATATTTAAATTTTTTCCTGAAGATGAACAGCGAAGCTGTTCGAAATATCGAAAAGATAAATATTTAAAAATAAAACTGAAAAATTTGAATTTTATTTTTAATTTATGACCTTGAGCCAAACCAAAAAAAAAACCTCATCACACAATATTAAATTTACAATATTATTTCGAAGTAATTACAAACTAGCAAATAACTTTTTTAAAAGTGATCGGTTTTCTTGTAAATTATTTGACGGAAAATTCAGGAGATCGCTAAATAAGAAATTGACATCAGCTTTATAAAATCAGTAACGACGGATGGTTTTTTTTAAAATAAATCGAAAGTATGTGAATATATCTGGTGGAATTTCGAAGTCGTTGAACTGACATCCAATTTTTTAACCAAAATTTACCTTCTGATTATATGAATTTTAAGTGATTGTTTTCCTTTTGATTTGTCTTATTTAAATTGTTTTTTTTTTATTTCAAACCCTGTTAAGCAAGAAAAATATTTCTAAAACCAAATAAAGCCTTTATTTGCTTTAAATATTAAATTCGGAATTTTTCTTGAGATTTGTTTTTTTTTTTTTTTTTGTCAGTTTAAATATTGTTTAATAGCTACAGTCTGTTCGACTTTATTATAAATAAATATTATTATTTTTCTTCACAAATATTCCAAAGACTATTTTAAGCAATTTTTTTTTTTAAATTTACAAATTAATTCCGAATTGTTGGCTGTTTGTTTCTGTTTAAACTATTTTGTGTGCACATTTAACATGCCATCAACACTTTGTTTGCTGGCAGAAACAACAGTTGACGCCACAGGAAACCACAAAATACCTGTTTGCAACTAACAATTTAACAAATGACAGAGAAGGAAAAAAACCAAAATTGTAGACGAAATAAAAAGCTAAAATGAAACAAAAATTCTTAACACAATAAGCAAACAAATAATGAAATATAATACAACACATTGTATACTTTTTTTATGTAAACCTTAATCAAGGTCTTTTCTTTATTGTACACTTAGGATATTATGATGGTAAAGACGAAAGCAATTGTAGTCAAAAAAAAAAAATTAAATTTTACTTGAAGAAAGGACGACTAACATTTCCTTAAATTCAACTAACATTTGTCATTTGTTTTTACTGTTCAAAAAATTAATAACAATTTGTAGTAAAAATGAACCACATGTGTTAGTAAAAAATAAACAAACATTTACTTTTTTTATTTTTTAAATAACAAAAAACAGCTGCAACAAATGAATGCAAAATCATAAAACAGTCATTTGATGTGGTTGGTTTTTTAAAATAAACTACAAGGTTAGTAAAAAATTAAATTTGTTCGACAAATGACTGACATTTACATCAAAAAATAAAGAAACTGTATTACAATCCAAACGACTACATATTTTTAAAGCATAAGTTCCCTGAGTGTACTAGTGACAAGAGTGGCAGAAGGAGAAGTGGTACACTCACAAAATATTTGTTGTTACCGGTTCAAGTTTATTTATATGGTTATACGTAAAGTTTGTTTTAAAATGAAAAATCAATTAAAATACATACAAATATGGCAAAATCTATGGAACCATACGATTCCATGTAACACAGGATTTAAACCATTTTAAGAACGATAATTTGATTGATGGTATATCAGCATTTTTGAGGCAACAAATTTGAGCAGTAGAACATCCTAAATTTTAACATTTATACTGTTAATGTGCTCTACTCGATTAAAAACTACCCGAATTTATACTAATTTTGCTTTTTAAGAATTTTCAAACTCTTTCAGTTATAAATTTAAATAACTGATGTTGCCTGATGTTGCAAAATCTTCTACATGTTGCAAAAAATATGTACCCTCAATTATGATTAAATGCTAGCACTCCAAGTTCTGTAACTCTGCTTTTCAACAAATATATATTTCAGAGACTTTTCATGTTTGCGATTTCAGCAGCAACGTAATTGCATTTTTTTTTATATTGGCATATAAACTACAAATAAACTAATAAAATTAGATCAAATCGATTAGTGTATTGTGCCTTCAGAAATAAAGAAAACATGACAATACAAATCTCATCATGTCTATGCGTGAAGATCTTTAAATTTTATATTTTTTAAAGGGTTTGGTCGGTGGTCGGTAAATGTCAATACTACTATTAATTTGTGTAAGTGCTAAGTGGATATTATTTTGGTAGCCAGAGCCATTTTAGGTTAAATTTTGTAGCTGTTCACAGATTTTTGGAGCTAAAAGTGATATAGAAACGAAAGGGTTAATCCGATCTTTTTAGCACTTACAGAGAACAATATGACGAAATGGCGATTTGTATCATATAAGCCATATTTCAACATATAATTCTTTAAACTGTGATGTGCTCATCATTTTAAAATTCGTTTTTAAGCGTACTGTGGAGTTAAAAGCGATGTAAAATCACAAAAATAAAATCCGATCTCAGCGCACCGATAGGCTGGCGGGTACCGTGCTGGTTTATCTGTACGGTGGTCGTGGGTTCGATTCCCTGTTTTCGCTACAACGCGCCCAAGGTCATAGTAGCTAGTGCTGGGTTAGGGTAATAGTATATAATTATATGATTATGATTAAAAAAAAAAATAAATAATATCCGATCTATTTAACACTTTCACATAATGAGTGTTATGATAATATGTACAATTCAAGATATATTGAACCCCATTATTCTTGAAGCTACTGGTTTGCCTTTAATTTAAAATTATCCTGTTAGGGATTTTTGGAGAAAAAAATGTAGATAAATCCAAGATTATCCGATGATTTCTACCGTTCAAGAAATATATGGCCTAATAAATCTTTAAACCGCCGATGTGGCACTCAATTGTGTGCTGCATTTTTTTACTTTTAATTTATTTTGAAGAACAAAGGTATGTAGATATAATTAATATGATCCGATCGATGTAATATTAACAAAAAAAAAAAATAGTTATGTCCAGAGTTAGGCAGACAAGGTAACGGAACTGAACCAGAATTAATCCTTGCTCTTGCAACTAACTAAGGAGATTCACGACCTCCGACCCTCCGGGGCAGGTGGACACCGGGCAATGATATTATAGCCCCCGCTATGATATTAGCAAAGGTGAGCAACGTTTCATCTGTTCTTGGACCAACCCGACATATTCGGGGAATAGGGTCAAGCAGATTACGGCACTATTATGGCTGGATAGTGCAATAGTCCTTACATGTCCTTACATGCATCGAAGAAATCCTGGCAAACTAGTCAACAAAAACATGAATATAACGCAAACAGAAATTAATAATCTCCCAGGAGGTCACAGACCTTTGTCAAATCCTCCCGCTTTGGCGGCGAGCTCCACGTGTCAGGGAGGGAGCAATTCATGTTTAGACAGTATTTTAGAAACCTCTTTTTTGAGGCCCTGTGCTCCACAGGGAGTTAAGCGGAAATGAAGAAGAAGAATAGTTATGCTAATGTCTGTCATTAAAATAAGATTTTACCCCGTAATAACTTAAACCGCGAATGTGCGATTCAATCTTAAGCTGAATTTTTCTTAAATCTGACCTAAATTTCCGAAACGAGATGTGTTAGAAAAATTTGGAAATTAAATTCGGACTTAGCATGTAAGGGTCTCTCGAAAACTTGTGCCTGAAATATCCAAAAAATGTAAAAATTTGTTATAAGCGAAAATTTTGTGTTTTTTTGTTTATAACTTTTTTTTATAACAAACTCATTCACGCGAACGTATAAATGCTTTTTAATGTATTTTAAATAAGCTAATACAGAAAAAAATTGTGTGCTACTAATTTAAAATGTTAAAAATCTGAAATCGCACGGTTTCGTAGATTTCTATCAGGTAGTTTAAAAACAAACTATAGAAATATACGTACTTTCGTTAGTAGTAAAATATTGGCAATTAAAATTTTGAATTTTCTTTGTTTTCTCTTTCAAAAAAAAAAAAACTTTTAAACATTGAAATCAAACTACAAAAATCGTTTTTTTTATGTTATGTCCGTTAAATATCGAAGACTGTTTTAAAAGACTTTCTGTTGTATTTTACCACTTTTATCGGTTATTTAAACAATGTTTAAAAATAATTATCAAAATCGGTAGTACTTTCTTTAATTGTGGTTTCAATTAATTTAATATGTATTTTCTGGAGTTTTTAAACGTAATAATATTGTGAGTGTAGTTGTACTACATATTATTTTTCAAGTGTCCACGAAAATGTTAACAAACACATTTGAAAAAAAAAAAAAAATCAAATTATTGTGTACATTAACTTGTTGCCATAATGAAGAAAAAGAACAAAATTGTGGTAGCAAAAATTTGAAAAAAAAAATTGGCAATATTTGGATACTTTTTAAGGGTTCTTGTCTAGTGACTCCATTTTGTATTCATACAGAGAATATTTTACTACTACGACTCACATTCGGTTATTACGAATTTCGGTCATTTGGTTCAAGTTATCGTTAGTTTTCACAACAATGTTCGGTTACTTCAACTAAATTTTATTTGTAACACCCAAAATATTCAGAAATCCAATGTTAATATCGTTGTACTAACTGAATTTTTAAGCTGTTACCATTACCTACACCTTACACCTTACACCTACACCTTTGCACCTTTCAATTCGGTTGGCACATTATTTCTCTGTGTATTGGTTTGGATCTAAAAACTATTAGCAAACAAGTGAATAAAAAAACTCTTGTAAGTTTTAATTAATTGTTTTAATTTTCGACTTTTCAGTTCTTAAGTTCAATCATGCCCTAGCCTTTCTCTCTCATTTCAAGAAACCTTGTGAAATAGAGGCATTTAAAGTAGGTTTCAACAGGTGAGGAAAATTTTTTGAAGTTCGTCATACATATCCTTAATCCTTATGAAATTCTAAGCCGCTTTTGCGAAGTCCGTCTGTATGTTTTATTGGCAATCATAGCGCAAAAACTTATTGGGACTATTCATTTCACTGAATTAACAAACAGCCTCCCGAGGCGTGTGGTATTGAAAATGAGTGAAAATGTGAAGGTATTTCAAAATTTTTCTTACTAATTGATAGTAGCATGTGGTATACATATAAAATATGGTGTCATGTTTATTCACTAACCGTTTAGAGGTGAATTATATTTGGAATTCACCTCAAACTATTTTTTTCACCACAATATTTTTTTTCACCACAAAAATTTTTCTTTACTTCAAAAAAATATTTTTCTTTTTTACACCCAAAAAATTTTTTTACCTCAAAATTATTTTCTTCACCTGTATTTATAGTATTTTTTACTTTTTTTGCATTTGCTACATATGTATATACTTCGGAGGGTATAGCAAATACTTGGTAAAACCAGAAAAATTTTTCACCTCAAAATTATTTTCTTCACCTGTATTTATAGTATTTTTTACTTTTCTTGCATTTGCTACATATGTATATACTTCGGAGGGTATAGAAAATATTTGGTAAAACCAAATTTAATGCTCTCACTTGTTTTTAAATATCTTTTCTGAGTAATTTTTTAATCAAGAAATAAGGGTCTTTTGGATGAACCACTTCTATGCAAACATTCTAAATATTCGACATATATGTTGGCGATTTTTCTGACTAATTTTTTGGTTTGCTGGTAGGGTGTCCTTAAATTTGACTTTGTTTT
Organism: Delia radicum; assembly: GCA_021234595.1. Classification (NCBI taxonomy): domain Eukaryota; kingdom Metazoa; phylum Arthropoda; class Insecta; order Diptera; family Anthomyiidae; genus Delia; species Delia radicum. The sequence continues at coordinate 139,274,372 of CM037852.1, forward strand.
TTTTTTTACATTTAGTTACTTTAATATTAGTTTTGTATACTTCCCTATTTTTTACTGTTCGTATGTTCATCTAATACATTTGCTTGTTTTTTTTTTGTCATAATTTTTATTTATGTTCTTTAACTTGGCAAATAGTTGGACATAAAAAACGCGGGCGGATATAGAATGGAGCTGTAGTTATTTTATGAATGTAATAAAATTCTCAACAATAAAAATTTCCCAAGTGATTTTGGTCTATGTCATGGCTAAAAATGTCATTGTTAAGTATATAAATAAAGTTCATTTATAGTTTGTTTGTATATACATTAAGAATTAACGTGCATTGTTTCAGTATTTAAATTAAGAATTTAAATAAAACTGTACAGCGTACACTGGGGTTTCAAAATAAACTCTTAAAAATGGTCTATATTTTTAAGACAATTTTTTTTTATTTTAGCGCAATGCGTAATCTATATAATTGCAGTTAAATAATAAATTATATGTGACATTTAAAAATGTTAATTATCTATATAAGGAAAACCTTTTTATACAACCTTAAATGTAATGACATAAAAAGTAATCAAGATTTTTTACAATATTGCTAAACTTAAATAGCGATAAAATACTTTTTTTTAATATGTAAAAATTTCTCAATTTTATACACCAGAAATTTTAAATTATAAAAAGACTATAAAATGTACTAAAATGGTTTTAAAATACACTTTTAAAACACTTTTTTTTATACAATGTTATTACATTGTTGATTTTCATTTAAAAGTTTCATACACTTGTTCACTGTTAAACAAATACTTACACATATTTTGAAAATATCTTCCAATAGTGTTTTTTTTGTACAAATGTATGGTATTAAAATTGACGCCAGATTGACGCTTTTTATAAAAACTCTTTATTTTTATCCTGAAAACTAAATCGATTTTTCTTATACGCAATTTTAATAGTTATTTTTACTGATATTTTTAAACTGTTTTTAGATATATCTTTACATAGATACATATTCTTATGAAGCAGCTTATATGTTAAATGTTTAGAGAATTGTCGAATATTTGCACAATATAGACTTAAATTTACTATAATTTCTATTTTAATTGTATTATTTTATTTACCCTTCTTCTTTTTTCAGTCTACACTTTACACTACACTACACAATTACATGTTCACATTTTTCGGATAACATTTGATTTCATAGCACATCTAATTTATATATAATTCAATATAATTAGCTGTTGCCCCATATACATATATAAGAATTTCGAGAATCATGGGAAAACCCCACATTTTTAGCAGAAATTAGGTCTCTCAAACACCGTCAGCGTGATTTGTTTTCTATAGGAATTTAAAAAAAATCGATACTTTGGTCGCAGTTTACCAAGGCCCAAGCTTTCCGATTTTCGTTCAGTTCGCAACCAATAATTTTTAGATGTAGCGCTACAATATAAAAACATAATTCAATCAAAATTTGAAATAAAATTCTATTATAAAAAGTAGTAAAACACCAAAATTATATTTCAAGTAATTTTTGAGTCAATTTTTTTACCTGTGATAACGAACAAAATAAACATTAATGTATAAAAAAAAAAAAATATGAAACTCATGAGCTCCACAACATTTGAAATAATTAATCCACTATGAAAATAAATATGCTCGGCAAAAAAAAAAAAAATGTCAAAAAAGGTTTTGTTTAGAGGTCGAAGATTTAAATTAAAGTCTCAAAGTTGTACTTGTTATATCATTGTTGTATCATTATATCATTGTTGTATCATTAAGAAACAATTAGAAAAATTACCATAATGATGACACATTAAATATAAAATATTTTTTAAACATAAATTACGAATATGAAGTCCAAATTAAATCTCGAAATTTGCGAAAAATGCTAATTTACTACAAAAAAATGAAGCAATTTAATCAAAAAGTTTTCATTTATTTACCGCTGTGAACATTTTGTTTTTGCGAGATAGAATTTTTGTTAACAAATACATTTAAACAATAACGTAAATATTAGTGTAAATTTGACATCCTTTTTAAAATTACAAAAAAATGTTATGTGACGAAAGTCCTTGGTCAGTGGGTTGCAAAACTATAACAAGTTTGATTTTCAAGGACATCACTTTCAGGTAATTAGAAAAAAACCACAAAAAAATTGATTTTTTGGTATCTTTGAAAAACGCGAATAATTTAAAATACACAATTTTTTTTGTATTTCGTTTTCTGAGTCCTAATCATCATTAAAATTTTGCTCAGATTTAAAAAGTTTGTTTTTATAAGACGTAAATAAGTTGGACTTTTATTTATATCTACTCAAGAAATTTGATCGTTTTAACCGTAATAAGTATAAACGCAAATAAAGTAAAAGCTATTTTTTATTTTGATTTCATATTCCTTTTCTGCAGATGAAGTAAGACAATATTTCAAAATTTTGTCGAGTAGGTTAAAAAACAATTAAATTTAAACTCAACTTTAAATTTGTGAGAATTTCTGCAAAGAGACAAATTACTAATTCCTAAAAGATAACTATTCTGAGCTCTTAAATGTTAATATTGTGGAGATCGCAAAAAACCAACATTCGTCTTCTTTTTTGACCACTTATTTTATGCCGATGGATGGGGTAATATTTCTTCTTAAAAATATTATAAAAAAAATATAAATTTAAAAAAAAAATCCTAGAAAAATGTTGTAAAAATTAACCCATAAAGATAGCAATAAAAAAAATAATTTTTTAGTTTGAATTCTACTTTCAATATTATAAGACATCAAAATAGTATTTTTTATTTGGAAAGGGTGATTCAAACGCCTTGAAAATAGGGATATATGTCAAATTTGACCATTAGTTAAAAAAAAATTTTGTTCGATGGCAACTATTCACAAAAAAAATATTAGCTTTCCAGGACATCGTTAACCTATTTTAACTTACTATACAAAAACGGGCAGTTATTTGTAGGGGTACCCAAAAGCAAAATTTTTACATATTTGAAAATTTTATTAAAGAGTTATAATAAGTTGTAATTAGATAACAAACAAGTAAGGACGCTTTCAATTCAACACTTAATTAAAATATATTTAAATTTTTTCCTGAAGATGAACAGCGAAGCTGTTCGAAATATCGAAAAGATAATAAATATTTAAAAATAAAACTTTAAAAATTTGAATTTTATTTTTAATTTATGACCTTGAGCCAAACCAAAAAACCTCATCACATATTAAAGAAAATTTTTAAAAATTTAAATCGCTCGCCACTAGTTTTTTTTTATAAATATGGTAAAGATAAAAAATGTGAACTATTATAAATATAAGTTCAATAGTTTTTTTTATAGCGATTTAAGTTTAAAGACATTTAATTTATGGCTATATTTTCTTTAATTTTGAATTTATAACTACGTTTTAAACAAAATTGACGAAATTGGCTTGCAACTTATTTAATTGGATCATAAATTTTAGTTAGTAAATAGTTTTTACAAGACAGCTTCAACGCTTGTGAACCCGGGTCAATTATGTTTATTTTTGCGAAAATGAATAACAAAAAAATAAAATTTTTTTTTCATGTAATGGTCAAATTTGATATATTTCTCTATTTTCAAGGCGGCACCTTTTACCCCTAAGCGATCACCATAATTTTTTGCATAGTGTATTTTGATATAAAAACGAATATTTCTGGGGGAGTGTCGATCTCTAGCATGATTTCTTTTTTACCCGTACAACTATGGAGACCCTCGTGTATATGCTCGTTGGTCAAACATAAAATAATGATGATGACATAAATGATTTTTTACAAAAACTAAGAAAAATACCACAAAAATATGCAAAATAAATAAAATTATGGAATATGCATTTAAAGCAAAACAAGTAAAAATATGCATTTTAAGCGAAATATGAAAAAACATGCATTTTTAGCAAAATATGGACTAACAAATCGATGACATTGTAATGCCAACTCTTTGATTGGCAAAGGTATTATGTTCTCTTGTTCTCAGACTTAAGCAGAAAAAAAAACATGGATTTGCATGAACTTTCGGTCACTGGTATTAAGCAAAGGGCTTTTGACAAAATCTTCTCTGCTGACCTTAGTTATAAGTCTTATGACTAAGATATTCATACCAGTTATTACAAATATTTTGTTTCGTTATCCAACATAAAGTTAAATTCTTAAGTCAAAGTCACTTTTTCCCCAAAGTTTGTCTTTTTTGGCAGTAAATTTGCAGGTACAATTTGTCTCAATGCCCTTCAAGTATAACCTGTACTAGAAAGAACGAACCAGTTACAAGAATTCAAAAAATTAAAATCGAAGTCCTTTAAATTTTCTAAATAAATTCATATATGTAGTTTGAATCAGTAGTTTAGAAGTTCTATATACATATTTGACCATTATTTTTATTTTCAAATGCCCCACGTTACGTATGAGCGATATTATTTTAAATAACACTCATACTCCAATGCACTGTGTGTTTTTTGAAAATATAATGTTAATATACAATATATGGGGCATTCTTTGTAAAAAAGAGACCCACAGTTTTTCAAATACAGAGTTATATCGTGGCTTAAAATTTTTTTGAGTATCTCGACTTTCACATGACGTTTTTTTTTTTTAAAGAGAATCAACACTCAGGAAATTCTTCCTATTAATTAATGTGCTGCTTTCTTTGGAAAGGGGATAGTGTAGAGATGAAAGGTGAAAGATGAAGGGCTTCAAACATGGCAACTCTGTAATTGCGCGAAATGATAAGTCTTAGAACAGTTGTTGCTCGCTACCTGATGTAGAGTTGGCGAATTTATTGAAGCTTTTTTTGTTTCATAGCCCTGATTCATTATTTTACTTCGGTGGGGTTAAGTGCTATGGGAACACCGAAGGTGGGCGCAGCGATACATACGAGTGCTAGAAACTCATACATACACACAGAGAAAAATTTAATTATTTGCCAACTGAAATTCGGCTACTGCGACTCGAATTCGGATATTGCGAATTTCAGTCGGTTGGTAAAACTGAAAATTAGTTTTCAAAACAAAATTCGGATGATTCAACTGAATTTGAGTTGCAACACCCAAAATATTCAAAAACCTAATGTTAATATCATTGTACTAACTGAATGTATAAGTTGTTGCCATTAATATACACTTTTCAATGCGGTTGGCACTTTATTTCTCTGTGTGTACTATTTTTGTAAATTGATGTTGTCGTCACCGGGAATCGAACCCGGGACCATCTGTGTAACAGTCCAACGTACTTATCATTACACCACAACGCCCACAAACTCAAATCTGGCATCAGATTTATTGAATTCAAAATGGCAGATCCAATGTAGTTTTGGAATTTTCATAAAAATTGCCACTCAATAGTTTTGTGGTCGGTGAATACGAATCTGATGTTAGATTCTTAAAATTCTATATGGCGGCTAATTTTTGTTAAGTAATCTGTTTTGTTATATTTTATCAAAGGAACATTTCATTACATGTTCCATTTTAAATGTTTTATACACCGTTCTAAGCACATTAAAAAACCATTCATGTGATACTAATATAGTATGCGTTGAACACTGGGTTGAATCAGATGTAAACTCGCGCTTAACTAAGGGAAGCTCTAAAAGTATGATGTTATTTTTTCGAAGGAACGTATACTAATTAAAAAAAAAAGTGTTTTTTCAAATATTTTAACAAATATATTATTTTGATTTTTAAATTTTTATGAAAAAGAAAAATTGTTTAGGAAAAAAATTTTAAATTAATTTAACAAAATACCACTTTAGGACGACTTAATTTACAGTAAATATATTTATTGACTAAAATGTGCATTGGCGAATAATCTTTATGCAATTTTAAGCTAGAATTTAATTTTTTTAAGAAACAAAAAAAATTACAAATATATTATTATGAAAATAATTTTTAAAATTGTGGTAATAAAGAGGCTTTATTTTACAAAAACAATATTTTTAAAAAAAAACTTCTGTATATTGATTAATGACTAAACTTTATTTAAAAATATTTAAATGAAAATGAAAATTATTCAAGTTCGAGGCCATACTCTATATTTCTTTATTAGAATATTGTCCTAACAAATAATCTATAGAGTTTTTTTGTTTTCAAATTTATTATTTGACCCTTTCAGGGTCAAATAATAGATCTATTTCGGGAATTTTCTAGGTTCCCATCATCAGAACACGTTTTGAAAGAGGGTAACAATCCCATGCCAAACATCAAACATTCATATAAACTAATTTCCTCACTAAATGAGAACTAATATATATATGAGCTCGAAGTAAAAGATTGTCACCATTGATCAAATAATAAATTGAAAACTTGTTTGTTATGTGTATTGTGTGATCAATGGTGATAATTTTTACATCGAGCTCATATATATATTGGTTCCCATGTAGTGATAAGTTGTTCAGCAACTTGCGGCTGTGAGAATCAAACTTGCGCTCTTCTTACATTACAAACGCAACAATACTAAGTCATGACTGCGACAGCGATCACAACCAAATATGGCCTCGAATGTAATGCTGCTAAATTGCAGTTTTCTTTTCTTTTAGCTTTTTTGTTATTGTATATTATACTCAGAAGTGACAAACACTAACAAACACAAATATTCTATTTTTAGATTTTTGTTTATTTATCTAATCTCCTCCGTATCTATTTTTTGTTTGTTGAATAACAGACAGAAATTTAAAAAATATATTTCTTTGGCAATTTAACTGTATATTCCATTGAAACAACTTTACCGATTAAATTTTTAAATAACTGCTGAACTTTTATGGAAAAGTTCTAGTAAATGTAGGTGTTCATATGTGATCATACATGTAAACATTACCATGGATCCGTATATGCCAATTTTCAACAAGGTAAATAACAAATTTTATTTAGCTTTATTTTTATTAATAAATTTTTATATTTTAAATTATTATGTAAGTTCATAAGCTACCATTTGCATAATCAGATGCGTTATTAAATAAATAAATTTATGTTTATTTTAATAAATAAATTTATTTATTTATTGTTATTGTTATTATTTTCATTTTCGTTTTATTTAATAAAAATTGTTGCCATTAATGTTAATTTGAAACATGTCAAAAACAAAAGCACACCCAAACGCACCACAAAAACATTTCGTATTAAACATCCGTACGTACAATTAAGGATTAATTATTGATAAATTTGAAATTAATTATTTAAACGAATTTATAAAAGTATAAAAAAAATAAATGTGTTTAAGCATATGCATCGAGTTATGCATTCAATTATTATTTTATTAATTGTTTTATATGTTATATTCATTGAAATATAATGAATTTTTTTTTAATTTAATTTTGATTTTTAATTTATTTTTAAAAGAAATATATTGATAAAACTGTACAACTCGAAAAATAAAACAAAAGTACCCATCATTGATTCAAAATATTTAGATCACGCTGATTTAAATTGCATGTTTTAACGAAGTTAAAGTTTCACATTAAATTTTAAAAATAAGAAAATTTCTCTTACTAAGACCTTGATTAACATTTGGGTATAAAATTTGTGTATACGCAGAGAAAAAATATGGTTGCAATATGATTGCGGCAACAAAACTATGTTTCATACAGCCATAAATGGTTGTTTCAATTAAATTATAGTCGTATCAATCATATTCCTCCAATAATATGGCTGTTTTTATCATGATCTTGTCAAAATTTCTCTTTCTTTTCAGTTATCGTATTATTGTATTGTCTACAATCATAATATAGCATATATTGTCATATTCCTCTATGTAACTACAGCCATATGATAGTTGTGCCAACTATAAGTTGATCATTCGGTTTTTCTTATGAGCGTCTTCGCTCTTTTATTTTCGTTCTTGTTTTTGATTTTGTGAAACGAAGTTGTGAGAAACAATAAGCCACAATAAATTAAATAATATTAAAAAAAAGACATTAAAAATAGACAAACACGTAGTGGTGTTAATTGTAATGCTGATTTATTTTACGGAAGAAGGAATAAGTTTGTAGTCTCAACCCGGTCTACCCTGGAAGTATAGGCAACAATTTAATTGTTGCGCACAAACAATGTATTGCTGTTAATTTTAATGGTGATTTGTTTTGTGGAATAATGAATAAGTTGTAGTCTCAACCCATTGGAAGGCAAAGTAAAAGTTTAATTGTCGCGCATCCCTTAAATAAAGTTATTTTTATTATATGAACATAAAAGTGTTACAAATTAAGCATAAATTGATAAAAAAAAGTGCTATATTTTTTAATTGTTTGTAATTACGCAAAAAATTTTGTTAAAGATCAAAATATCAGAGAAAAATTTAAACAAATTGCACGTGCTTTTAAGTCTGTAGTACGAAATAATCTTAATATATTTGCAATACTAATAATATGGTAATAAATTACGACGAAATTCATGTCCATGATCATACTATGATAACTAGGACTATAATATTGTTATAAAGTAATTGTTATGATTGCTGCAAACATGGTTTGATCATTATTTTATATTTTTATAAGTGATTTATGCTTTAATCAGATGTATTGCTTGCATTGCTGACGTAATATTTCACAAAGCTTTTTCTTCAGCGCAAAGACAATTTGATTACTTAAATAAGATTTACGTTTAATTTAGGTTTTAGTTTATTTGAATGTGTGAATTATTAAATAAATATACTAAAAGGCCGCCAAATAACTTTTTTTGTTTAAACTCCTGAACCAATTGGACTTTGTATGGCGTAATACGAAGGTCTTTATGCAAAATTCGTCTCAATGATGTCTCCGAAATGTTCAATTGTTGAGAACGACGGTGAATTGATGTTGATGGCGCTTCACGCACTCTTTCTGCCACAGCAGCAATATTCTCGGGTGTACGCACTGTTTTTGGATGTTCACGCTTTGGTTTATCGATGAGGATGCCAGTTTCTTTCACTTTTTTCACAAGATAACGAACATACGGACCATATTCGTTCAGCGGAAGGATAAAACTAATTATCTGTCAAATCAGACATGAGCTAAGTGTTACCATTCACGAAATAAGCACTAGTTGAAAAAAAATCGTTAGATGGCGGACCCTTTATTAAAAAACATGCATTTCTTTTTAATCCAGCTTCAAAAGAATGCTGGAAGAATTCTGCAAGGCTCATATAAAATTTCCAAAACCATAATATGATAATATTTGGATCTATTTGGAACCATAATATGGAAATCTAATTATCATATTATGATACAGAAGCAGATAAGAGTACGGTTGTCACAACCATATAAACATGGTTGTTATATATCCAAAAATGCCATATATCCAAAAATGTATGATGCTCTTCGAATATGTTTCTCGCTAGCATGTTTTTTCTTTGCTTGTATTAACAAATAAATCTGCGAATTTTCTCGGTTTTTACTACATTATGTTTTTTTTTTTCTAAATTTATCATCCCATTTCGCAATGTAAATATAAGTCAAAAAAGACAAATCTGAACTTTTTTTGCGTGTAAAAGTGCCGTTCGTGTGAAAAACGGGAAATGTGCCTTAAAATTATATGACAACATGGCAAAAAATGATGACCTACACACAAAAAACAGATTCATTGTTGCAACCTAATTTTGATAATTATGCGTACTAATAAAATATTTGTTTTTATACACAATTGGATCGACTATTATTTGGTTATGAATATTGACAGTCATAATTATTCCAACCGGATTAAAATAAATATGTTTGTGGATACAATCTAATTTATGTAGTATATTCAACCAAATTTATATAAGCACAAAACTTTTTTCTTTTATATGTTAAATTTAAGAAATTTCAACAATTTTCGACACTGAAGTGAAATATTTTCAAAAAATTTTTGTATGACATGAATAACGTACTGCGTTTGTTTTAGCCAATGTTATATAAATATCAATCCGCGCTAATCATTTATCTTTAACGTTTGAAAAATTATGACGGTTTTGATTTAACAGTAAATTAAAAATATTAAAATTTCAGTTTGAGGTAGAATTTAATTAAAATTACATCAATTTATAGATCTCATTGTATTCTTATATTACAAAACAAAAAAATATAAAAATTCACTAAATTTTTTTTGTCATATATTAGAACTTAAAAAGAAATCCGCAATTACTTTGGAAAACACACACTTTTTGTCAGTTTTATGGTATTACGATATTAAGGGGTTATTAGCAGAAAAACATATTAAATACTTTTAAATTCACAAAATCGAAAATATAAGAATGATTTTTGAGATTATGAAAATTTTGTTTGCTTTAAAAAATATAAAGTCCTTAAAGTTTTTTATGTCTTTGCGATATTACTATTAAGCACATTTAAATCTTTTATTTGATGTATGCTTTGGCGTAATTGATACAGCGCTTTAGTTTTTATAAAGCGAAACGTGTTTGCAAAAAACTGCTAGGAATGGAAAAATTTACATTTTTTTAGTACTCTATTAATTTAGTCCATCGTTAAGATTTACTATACATACCTTGCTATGTTCTCAAGACATGTTTTGTTTAAAAATATTAAAAAAAAAGAATTAAATTTCGCAAAATTTTGAAAAAACTTCACTTGTAAACCACCACGGTTATATCTCGTTTGTGTCTGAAGCAAAGTTGTAGATATTGAATAGGAGAAAATAAATGCGGAACAACCCTACCCGAAAGAAGTGCATTCGGTGCCTTAAAAATCGCAAAAATGCCCATCATGTGTTGTACTGTGTTATGATAAGTATCATTAGCGATATCATTTTCGATATCGATATCACACTGGAGAGCGAATTTGTTATCGTTATTACAAGCAGTTGTGATACCGAAAAATGTATCATTCATTTATGAAAAAACGATATCGTTGGGAAAGTTACATTTAAGGACAAAAAAAAACTCACGTTTTCGTATTACAAGTCACTTCCATTGATTCCTTAGACCGAGGCAGGCAAAACTATGTCACGCCAGTATATTTTCGGTGGCACTCGATTTAGTTGAATTTATCAAGCAGAGATATAAAATACTTTATTAGTGACTGTATCTCCCAAGTCTAGTGACTCTATTTTGTATTGGTTCGGATATGAAAGTTAAAAACTATGAGCAAATAATAAAAACTATAGTAATTTTCATGTTATTTTCTAAATTGGTAGACATTTGAACGGCCATCAATTCTATAGGTGGAGACTTTTCAACTTGAAACTTTACATGTCCTAGTCTCTAGGTATAGTCTACCTAATCATGTCCATTGATTTTCTCAATTCAAAACACGTTGAAAAATAAGAGGCGTTTAAAGGACGTTTCAATAGGTGTCGAAAATTTTTGAAATACCTCATATATCAATGAAACTTTTTAATATAAAATTTATGTAAAATTATAAAAAACTTAACTGTAATCACAAAAAATCAGTGGTCATTTTTAACTTTTACTTTAAAACGCAGCATAATACTAAAGTACTCAAATTACTTAAAATACGATTCACGAATTATTAATTTTTTAGGATACTTTAAACATCACCGAAAAATCATGACAACTCATCATAGAGTGGTGCAGGGTATAATAATGTCGTGGCCAGAAATGTTCAATTGATACACAAACACAATATAAAATCTAAGGCAATTCCATAAGAATAGTAGTAGTAGTAGTTGTTCTTTATTTCATATATTATAATGTATAAAGTTTACAAAGAATATGTTTAATATTAGTACATTATTATTAAGTAAAAAAAAGAACTTACGACTTTGACATTAGTCGTCAGTCGGATGAGTGATTTTTAGTTTTCCATTAATACTTTTTTCATATTTCATAAAAAAAAAAAAAAATATATATATATTTGATTTATAATTATATAATTAAAGTTTGTTTTTCTCATTGGTTTAATAATTAAATTCTTCAATTAAACTTTTTCGATATTTAAGAGCATTGATAATATATTTTACCAAACAATCCCAATCCGCATATTCCCCATTAAGGATTGCTATTATTAAATCATCTGATAACCACATATATCCAAAGTATTGGTATCTGAATGATTTTAATATTGGACATCGTCCGATAAAATGTTGTATATTCTCTATTTCTTTGAGGTTGCATAAAGAGCATAGCTTTGATCTAGTTGAAAATCTTGTTCCATTTAATTCTATTAAATCACATCGTGATTTAAAGATCCACATAATCTGGTTTTGATTGTATTTTTCTACCATATAGTTTTGACCTTTTGCGAAGTCCAGTTGTTTATAAAATCTATCAGTTTCGAATGCTCTGTGAATGTATTTTAACTTGTTTGATATTCTTAATTTTGTCAGTAGCTGATTACATTTTTCGTCCCATTGATATTTTGAACAGCTTTCGAATTCCCAATTCATATTTGATTGTTCACATAGTGATTTCTAGTGCGCAACCCATGACAGATTCCTCTGCATTAAACTTAGCGTCAGCTTATGGGGTAATCTATTTCTTCCATATTCAAAAATGGTTCGACCAATGTATCTTAGATGTAAATCAAGCGTATATATATGAGCATCTTGCATATGAGTTTCTAACATAAGAACATATGTTGGAGTAAACGATGGTATATTTAATATCTTTTTAACAAAAAACCGTTGAAGTTTGTCAACTTCTTCAAAGAGTGAATGTCCCCATACTTGAGCTCCATAGGTTTGAATAGACCTGCAAACCGCTTGAAAAAGTTGCCACTTAGCACGTAAGGAAATATCTCTTTTGCTTAAGTTTGTATTCCAAGTGGCGTTAATATTGTTCTTGGCAGCATTATTTCGATTTTCAATGTGTTGTTTGAATAACATTTTTGGAGTAAGGGTAATTCCTAAGTTGCAGAAGCTAGACGCAATCTTAATATTAATAAGAATATTCTTTTATAAAAACTTCCTAGTTACTTTCCTGCATTCCGCTTTTGATTTATAAAATTGGTTAGAAGCCATTCAGTTTCTTACAGTTATATTAGTTTTCTGTTTTTATATACATCGAGATTATTTTTATGTTATTTTCAATTTATAACGAGCTTTCAACCTCCGTATATTTACAAAAATAAAGCAAATCAAACATATTAGCAAGGTTGATACTAGTATTTCGATATGGCTAAAGATCTCATTAGAACCCGAAGTTTTAGAAAAGCTAGAGCCTCTATAATAGGCAGAACTTTAACAAAAAACCTATTAATCATCAATTTTGCTCCATTCTTGTCTTCTTAGTAATCGTACACATGGCTAGGGTATTTTCCTAACAAGCATCATGACGTTACTAAACTTTGAAGACCAAAAACGTTCTATTTATATCAAAAAATTTTAAGTGTTTACTCAGTTTCACTTCAAATAAAATGTTGGAATATTAATACTTTATTTATTTCTGCAAGTAACATTGCTTACCATTACACCCTGAAATATTTGGATGTACGAAATACAAAATAAGAAACAAACATTATTTATATCAATATTACATAATGCACATTTCTTTTGGCGATTTTAATTAGCTAATTTAACATTTAATATTACTTTTTTCATTGACAATTCTCTTTCCTATAAAAGTTTTTGATTTATATCTATTTTGACAGTTGAATTTTGAAAAAGGAAAAAGTTTTTCGGTTGCATGTGTTATTTAGTTGTATGTCTAACAAATATTTAATTTTCCTAATGGAACCAAATATGTATTAACAAATATGAGTTTTATTAACCAACAGTTGTTATTTTTTTTACTGAAAATTTGGTAAATTACAATTTAAATACAAAAAAAAAACAAATGGGCTTAATTCAATATTTCTTTTGTGAGTAATAAAATAATGGTTCCAGCTTTTAAAATGTCATTTAAAATTAGTTGCAGTAGTAGAGACCTACTATTAGAAATTACTTTTGCGTAAAATATTCGGCATAAAAAAAACTATGGGTAATATGACTTTCTAAAATTTATATACACTTTCTTATAATCATAAATATATACAATTAATCCTTATTCCAAATAGATTTTTATTTCAACTAAATTTTCGTGGTAGATACAGATTAGAAGTTATTAACATTGAATTCCAATTAATGTTTGCCTGTGTGTACGCTTAGAATACTACACTCAGGCAACTTCTGCTTTAAAAATATGTAGTTGTTTGGATTGTAATACAGTTTCTTTATTTTTAATATATATGTAGAAAAATGTTTAGGTCTTAAAAAAACAAACCACATCAAATGACTGTTTTATGATTTTACATTAATTTTTTTACAGTAGTTTATTGTTATTTAAAAAAATAAAAAAAGTAATTGTTTGTTTATTTTTTACTAACATATGTGGTTAATTTTTACTACAATTGTTATTAATTTTTTTAACAGTAAAAACAAATGACAAATGTTAGTAAAATTTTATGAAATATTAGTCACCAAGTGAAATGTTAGTCATCAAGTGAAATTTCATTTGTTTGTGACTACAATGGCTGTTGTCTTTACCTACATAATATCCTAAGTATATTTGTGTATTTCACTTGAAAAAGGACGACTTACATTTCAGTGAATTCAACTAACATTGTCACTTGTTTTATACTGTTCAAAAAATGGACCACAATTGTAGTAAAAATGAACCACATACATATGTAGTAAAAAATAAACAAACATTTATTTGTTTTATTTTTGTAAATAAAAAAACATACGGTATAAAATGAATGTAAAATCATAATACAGAAATTTGATGTGGTTTGTTTTTTTAAATGAATTACAAATGCAGTCAAAAATTAATATTCTTCTACATTCTACTGTTTTTGCACTTAAAAATAAAGATACCGTATTACAATTCAATCAACTGGAAATATTTACATCAGAAGTGCCCTGAGTGTACGAGTTCATCTTCTAGTATGATACGAGTATGTAAATTTGGGTGTCGTTAAAACAGATTTCTCATTACAACCCAAAATTTAATTGAAAATGGTTCTAAATAGAAGAAATTCATGTTTTTTATTGAAAACTATAACCGGTTGCGAATATTAGCCCAAATGTGTAATTTTTGAAAAAAAAATGTATTTTTTATTAAAAATCACAAATTTCGATATTTTGAAAAATTTAATTTTTTTTTTCATTTGTTCCTCAAAATTATTCAAATATCGTTTTCTGACTTCTTCGGATATCACTTTAGTCTTGAATCAAAAATTATGCACAAATTTGATAAAAATGTAAAAATGGGTTTTTTAAATTAATTTTGAAGATTTATGAAATGCATAATTTTTCGATGTCGATAGGTTTTTGTTATAATATATTAGTTGTAATTAAGGAAAACAAAATAACTGAAAAATGATATTGTGTGTGAAGCGCCTCTTTTCGGAACGTTTTAAAAAAATTGATTATTTAGTCGTTTTCATTAAAGTTTGCAAATTTTTTGGAAGAAGCCTGGTGACTTCTGTACAAGAACACCCAAATAATAATAAATAAAGCTTTTAAAGGTCCAAAAAAAAATCCACTTGATGAAAATAATCATTTTAAGCAATTTGATCCACATATGGTTAATGTTTTCACTTTTGACTAAAAAAAAAGCCTACTAGGAAATTTACAGATTGGTTTTTTTAGATGTTGGTTTAATTTAAATATGTGATAAAGGGTACTAAACTAACGTACAAATATAATCTTAATCATACAAAGTCCAATTGGTTCAGGAGTTCAAAAAAAAAAAGTTATTTGGCAGACCCTTTATTTAAATTTATTGAAAATCTAAAAGAAATTATTTTGGAAATTTTGTAATATGTCTTTTTTGGTCAAAAGCGGTAGCAGTGGACACTTTTTTCATCAACTTAAAAGCTTTCCAATATTATAGTCATATTTAAAATTGCGTTTCATGGGCTGTTTTGTTCTCAGGCTTCTAAAGGTCAAAGATTTTTAAAATAAGATAATTATAGTATTGTCAAACTAAGGTGAAATTTTTCTGACAGTTATGCAAACTTTGAAATTTTGTGCAATTTCTGACAAAATAATTGATTTACATAAAATGTTCTAGAAAAACGCAATCTACAACTTAAAATTAGGCATTTAAAATATTTTTAAAATTAATTTAAAAAAAACAAGTTTTTGCATTCTAATCTAATTTGTGCGTTATTATTTTCCTATACAACTATTTATTTTTCTCAACAGAATTTCATCCAACCGAACTGATTCGGTTGCTGCAGCCTTGTAAAATCGGTTGCCATAACTTAATTCGGTTGTTGTAATCGAATTGGGGGTTGTGGCAACCGAATTCGGTTGTGACAACTCAATTCAGTTGTGACAACCAAATTTACGAGGTTGCAGAAACCGAAGCACTTCAAGTGAATCAAATTTTAGACCTTTTATGAGAGTTCAAGAAATACGAAGACTATATTTTTTTTTTTTTTTATTACAATTGCATAAGAACTGTTAACCATGCTAACCATTTAAATTTTTGCATATATGATAATGAAAATTAAATAAATTAAATGATAAAATTTAAAAAACAAAACTTATCTCGTTCTTAGAGATAATAGAACTGTAGTAGAGACAAACAATTTGTGTTTTACAAAAAACCTTAATTTCGAACGTTGTATTTGGGTAAGAGTGAATAACGATTTTTATTTTATTTTTTTTTTTATTTTTATTTTAGTTATTAATAATCAAATAATTACAAATTATATCCTATTACCCTAACCGAGCACTACCCTATATGGAATGAGGAGTCAATTGACATGAAAGTGACTGGTTAAAGAAGGACTTATCACAGGACTGGTATAATTTAATACTGAAGTGGGTTAAGCGGTGTCAATTGTCCTAAAATTGCCAATCCTGTGACTGGTAAAGGGAGGATATACCACTTAACCAGAATGCTTATTAACAAGAAAAGGCGACAGTGTTGTCGTATGCCCATCTTTGGTTAGTCCTGTGGCATGCCACTATGTGGTTTAAATCAGGACAAATGACCCCTCCTATGACAAGCCAATGTTAAAGTTGCCAGTTGTTTACATAGGGTAGGGTTAAGCAGAGCACCGGTCTCTGGCACGAAGGGACCGAGCCTGTGGCACACGCAGAACCGGTCCCATTCCCTATGGGGTAGCTACTATGGCTTTCGGCGCGTTGTAGCGAAAACAGACCCGTGCCTCTGGTTGCAATCGAACGCACCACCCTTGGACTGATAAGCCAGTTCGCTACCAAATAGCCTACCGGGCGCACTTTTTTTTTTTTTTTTTTTATTAAATTCATATAATACAATTCTGCTAATAAAAAGAAAAAGTGCAAATAAAAATGTATGTATCATTTAAACAGTACATTATGGCACTCTTATATTAAACCAGGCTAAAAATATGAAAAACAATTGTCAAAGCAACGAAACATTTTGTAAAATTAAAAAATTTTCGTTTATTTTACGAAATTTTTTGTTATTATGACATTTTCTTCGAATTTTTATACATGGATTATTATCAGTGTACATTTTTATATGCTAACTTTAGTTTGTTTTCAATTTTTTTTTCCTGAAGTTCATTATTTTCATATATCGGTTGCAAACTTATTGAAAAAGGCACAATCTAGTGCAAAAATAATTACTTCGTCGCATATTAGAGAAAAATATAAAATGCTAAAAACCAGTTTTTTAAGTAATTTTTGTATGGCAGCATATCTTAAATTTACGAATTCATTATTTGTTTTTACATGGCCACAGAACACTCTAGAAATATTAACTTTGTTAGCCATATTGCCTATATTTTAGCCACAGGGTTGCCACCATATTGCAAAAAATATGGATGTTTTTATAATATATTTTTAAAGTTGTTTCTATTTGGGATTATACCGTTTTTGATGCATCTGCTTGAAATAAAAATATTAGTGCTACTAACGATTTTTTTTTTTTTGCAAATTTGTATAATTAAAATACAATTTTAGAATGTTAACTTTGATGTTTGTCAATAAAGTCTATGTTTTTACAACTGTGTTTTTAAAATTGTGCAAAAAAAAATAAAAATTTCTATGCAATTCATATTAAAGAACTTATTTACAAAAATAAAAAGAACAGCGATAATTTAACATTTAAAGGTTTTTTTATATAGAAACGCAGAAAAATAAAAAAAATGTTTATTCAAATATGTGAATTTGTACTAATTGTAGTATATTATCTAAAAAACGAGATTCCAAAAATATTTTCCGTATGCCCTTATTCACAACCAATCTTCATTTCTTTACAGTTATCTTATGATAATCTTATGATACAGTAATCTTATGATAAGTAATATCTGATGCATACCCAACTTTTTCTACGAGAACACACCAGGAATACGTTTGTACCTATTTATTTTTATTTATTTTAGCTTTTTCTAATGTTTAAATGGTCCAATTTCATTATTTTTTTTAAGTGCTTATATTAATATTTTGCAAATGTTTTAGTTTGTGTTTCATGCAAATATTCTACCTGGTTCAAGAGATATAGTCAAACAAGTTCACGGGCATGGAATAGCCAAATGTTGTGTGTGTTTACGTATGTGTCGAATTTGAAAGCTCGTAGCTCCTGAACCACTCATCCGAATTGGATCAAATAACCTTTAAAATATTAGAAATTACTTATATTTCCTGTGCGCCCCGGTAGGCTATTTGGTAGCGTGCTGGCTTATCTGTGCGGGGGTTGTGGGTTCGGTTCCCACCAGAGGCACTGATCTGTTTTCGCTACAACGCGCCTAAGGCCATAGTAGCTAGTGCTCGGTTAGGGTAATAGAATATAATTTGTAATTATATGATTATTAATTAATAAAAAAAAAACTTCTATTTCCTAGATCTCTATGCCCTCAGTTAAGCCGTTCTTGAGTTACGGCACTGCAAAGTTGCAAGTGGATACATTTGTACCCGGGTGTGTGTTCTAGTGTTAAATAAAACTAAATCACTCAATGTTATTTTTTTTTTTTTTTTAAAATCAAACTTAAATATAAGCGTTTATTTCTGGCAAATATTGATTTTCTATTTACCATTTTGTTAGATAAAGGGTCCGCCATCTAACGTTTTTTTTTCAACTAGTGCTTATTTCGTGAATAATTAGTTTTATCTTTCCGCTGAACGAATATGGTCCGTATGTTCGTTATCTTGTGAAAAAAGTGAAAGAAACTGGCATTCTCATCGATAAACCATAGCGTGAAAAGCCAAAAACAGTGCGTACACCCGAGAATATTGCTGCTGTGGCAGAAAGTATGCGTGAAGCGCCATCAACATCAATTCACCGTCGTTCTCAACAATTGAACATTTCGGAGACATCATTGAGACGAATTTTGCATAAAGACCTTGGTATGACGCCACACAAAGTCCAATTGGTTCAGGAGTTCAAAAAAAAAAGTTATTTGGCGGGCCCTTTATAAATATATTTTGCTTTTGTTTTTGTTTGTTTTTGGAGATTTTACCTTTTTCAATATATTTCTTTGTAATCCTCTGATAACATTTTTAATACTTTTGATATTTACCTTCACTAAAATGTAGGTATTCTTATACAACCTAAGACGTTTGATAAAAAAAACTTTTTTTTATATTTTCCTCTATAAATACACAAAATATTTTGAGATACAGACTGGAAATCGTAAATTGTTTTTTTTTGCATATATCAAACTTAATTAAAAAGTTGTGTTTTAGTTTGCTTTGAGTATGAAACACAAAGCGTCACAAAAATTAACTTGTATATTAAAAGTTCATAAATACTTAATTATGTAATACAATTTTGTTTTTTGCTGCCTAAATTAAACAAAAAAAATAACTTTTTGTTTGTAAGAGGGACAAAAAATCAATATAATTTGATTTACCCATTCGCAGTATTTTAAAACTAATTGCTTTATGGCGTCACTTACATATATTGAACGAATACTTGGACTGGCAGCTTGATTATTACGACAATATATGTGTTTAAAAACCAACCAATATGTTTAAAGATTGATTCAAAGTAAGGACAATGAAATAATAAACAATCTTTATTAACATAATTTTTTAATCGATTTAGTATTCATATTAAAAAATAAATTGAAGTAAACAATAATTTCTATGTAACAATAATTTCTATGTAAGGCCAATAATCTAACAAAGAAATAAAGATATATCTTAAGAAAATGAGTGGATAAATTTCGAAATTACGCTGAATTGGGTTAAATAAAATATGCACTTTTATCTAACAACGAGGCGTACTACACTCAAATAAAAAAGTTAGTAAAGTCAGCAAAAAATTTTGCTGAGTCAGCAAAATTTTAGTCAGGAGGATGCTTGCAAAAAAATTGCTAATGTCAGTAAAATCTTTTGCTGAAAATCAGCAAGCTGATTTTTAGCAACAAAATTAGTATATTCAGCAAAAGTTTTGCTAACACTTAGTAGATTAGAATTTAAAAAACCCTTGCTAAAAATTAATAAAATTTTTGCTGAATATTAGTAGACCGAAAAAAACTCAAAAAATTTGTAGAAAATTTTTACTTTAGTTAATTTATTTTGCTGAAAATCATAAAACATATTTTTGTGATTTTTTGTTTTTTAATAATTTACAATACGTTACAAAATATAAAAATTTTCATACGCCCACATTGACGATGTAATATTGAATTAATGTAATATCTACAAATATATAGAAATAATTATATATAACTTAAACAAAATTATCAACTACTTACATCAATGGTTGTCTCAATTATGCTATCTTTTAAAGGAACTCTAATGCCGCAGAGAATTATAGAAACGAAACGAAAAAATAACAAAATGTAACATATACAACCCTTTATTTGCAATAAGAAAAAGGAAACATAAAAATTTAAATAAGATGTGGGGCTTTGTCTTTCGCTTTAGTCTGTATACCTGCTGCATATTTGTTATCAACTTGACCATTCAATTTGACTACAAATACACGTTTAATCTTTTTTAAATTTAAATTTAAATATTTTATTTTGTCTTTTATTAAATTAATAGACAATTACTTTCACATGCCGGTGAACACGCAAAATTTAAGTTGTTTCAATCCACAATTTTGTTTTATGTATGAAAAACAGATACAAAATCTTCCATGGTTGATTTTTTCTATTAAGATAGTTTTGTACTTTTTAGTATAATTTTCCTCGTCACTACTACATCTTGACAACTAATTCATTCTGCGTATAACTATTAATCTGGTTGTCGATCGCGCTATTGATGTGTTAATCAGCACAATTTATTTTGCAAAATAAGTTGGTAAAACATTAGTAAAATATTAGTAAAACATTAGTTCAAAACAGTTAAGTGCTGACTAAGTATAACTAAAATTTTAGTTTAAACATAATTTTAGCAAAAAAATTTGCTGAAAAATAGTATACCTGATTTACAAGATGTTTTACTAACTTTTCTACTAACTTATTTTTCTGAGTCTAGGAGTATGAGTAATATGTTTTAGTACCACAATTTAATACTTAAAGTTATAACTCATACGCATAATACAATACGTTTTTTGAAAACATGAACTCAATCACCATTCAGACTTGCTATCTGCGATTGCAATGAAATTCACCATAACTGTAGTACTTGATAAGAACTCGACGAAGCATACATTTAAGGGTACGGAATATGATGTCATGAAAATTGCAAAAAACCTTTTAAATTTCACTAAAATAGCGTAATAACGGCCAATAACTTTTAAACTGTGCGCCCCGGTAGGCTAGTTGGTAGCGTGCTGGCTTATCCGTGCGGGGCTCGTGGGTTCGATTAACACCAGAGGCACTGGTCTGTTTTCGTTACTACGCGCCGAAGGCCATAGTAGCTAGGGTTCGGTTAGGGTAATAGTATATATTTTGTAATTATATGATTATTAATTAATAAAATAAAAAAAAAAAATAAAAACTTTTAATGTTGTTAAAAAATTAATAATTACACAATGTAGTTTAAACCAGCGATAAAGTTTCTAAAGGCATCAATAAATTTTTAAATAATTAGTGCAAGGAATAACGCCTCTTAAATAATTGTTAGAACTTTAAAGCTTATTCAACTACATTTTCTTGTTAACTACGTACTACGCGGGCGGATCAATAAGTCCGTGACTTTTTGAATGAAACACAGTTTTTTTTTGGAAAAAAATGTTTTTTTTCAACATAATCTCCTTTTAGCTCAATACACTTAGTCCAACGTTTCTCCAATTTTTGTATCCCTTCCATAAAATAGGATTTTTCGAGGTCAATAAAATAGGCATTTCTTGGCCATATGGGCTAGTTTTTTTTCCCCTTTTGAAGGTAATCGCTGGATAATCCATCCCGCGTGCATCCCAAAAAACTGAGAGCAAACGCGGCAACCATCTTGCAGACAGCTTTCTTAAACCCAACTGATCATTTAAAATCGAAACCACACCGCCTATGGCATCAACAATCTAACGCACTTTTACTCTTCGATCGGCCAACACCATATCGTGGATTTTTTCGACATTTTCGGGTGTATTGACGTGAATTGGCCGTCCAGAACGTTCAGCGTCATTTGAACTTGTGCGACCACAACGAAAGTCAGTAAACCACCTTTTTACCATTGAAATCGATTATGCAGAGTCCCCATAGTATTTATCAAGCTTTTTCTTGGTTTGATTGACATTTTTTTCGCAAAAAATAATGTGTAATGAGCACTCGAAATTAACTTTTTCCATTTTTAAAAAAATCCACGAGGTTGTATGTTTTCAACAGCTGTTTAACGCTAAGTAAATGACGGAACTTGCTCAAAATTTGACGGTAGTCTAGTAACAGGTGGTACTTGGTGGGAGCAGTGTTGCATTTGATATAACTACGAGGGAAGTTCGAAAAGTCACGGACTTTTGGATCTGCCCTCACATAAAAAGTTACCCAGTCATAAACTTCTAGGGGTACAAAAATAAAGCATTGGCATACAGATACAAAATGTGGCCAGAATTAAAAAAAAGTTTTTTTCTTTAATTTTAAAGAAATTTTGATGCCAAACGAAAATTTAAATTCCAAATAAAAAGAATGAAACACCTTTGTTATTGTGAGTAGGCTATATTAAATTTTATGATACATCACAGTTGTAAACTTTCTTATATGGATTTCCTAATTAAAAATTTTCTTTTTCCAACTATTAAACTAAAGTACAATATGACAATCCATCTATTAAACTGAATTATACGCAGTTGACCCTAATTTAAAAACGTATAACTTATAATTAATGAGTCTATTTTTTTTATTAAAATAACGTAAAAATTAACTATTTATTATTAAGTCATTATTATTGGTCTTACAGTAATGCAAAAAGTAAACTAGTGTCATTACTGGTAGTGCGATAAGTCTCTGCACTGGGTCATTAAGAAAGAAATCCATAAAAAGACTTTTTAAGTATGTTCAATTGCTTAAATGACATATGAATTGTGTTCGCTTTACTTATATACTAACGAGTAGTAAGTAACCTACTAGGCGCATGAGTAAATGATTTATGAAAAGTTTCTGCATACTATATGGTGAATTTTTTTTGGGATATACTTATTGTACCGACCGGGTCGAAAGGGTTAATAGACTGAATACATTTAAAATCAACCACTCGAATTCCAAATTTAGTATAGAAGAAGTACAGATTGGACAGCTAATAACAGCGTATATTGAGATATTTAATGTTTATTCAGAGCAAATATTTGGCGAAGCTATTGATGACATAGAAATGGGCATCAAAGTAAATGGCCAATATATAAACAATATTAGATATGCTGACGACTTTAATTGCTGATAATTTGCAAGATCTACAGCATCTTACAGTAAACAATATGGTCCCGATATAAACATTTCAAAGACTGAATTTATGATCGTTAGTAGAGGATATAATACACCCTACGCAAGTTCATCTATGAATGTCTATGATAACAAGCAAATAGAAAGGTTATACAGTTTTAAATACCTTGAATGTGGGCTCAATGACAGCTGGGACTGTGATAAGGAAGTGAAATGTCGCATAGAAATGGCCAGAAGTGCTTTCTGCAGGTTCAGAAAGATTTTAAGTAGCCGCAATATCAACATCAACCTTAGATTAAGGTTTACCAAATGCTACGTTTGGTCAGTGTTGCTGTATGGTGTAGAAACATGGACACTTAAAGTTGATACCATGAACAGACTCGAAGCATTTGAAATGTGGTGCTATCGAAGAATCTTAAGTATAAAATGGTCCGATAGAGTAAGAAACGAGGAAATATTACAGGCTTTGAACAAAGACCGTGAGCTCTTAAGAAACATCAAGCATCAAAAAACAGCATACCTCGATCACATAATAAGAGGACCAAAATATGAATTTCTACACCTCATTATCCAAGGAAAGATTGAATGAAGACGTGGAATCGGCCCGCAAGCAATTATCATGGCTCAGAAATATAAGAAATTGGACTGGGTTACGAACTTGTAAACACTACTAGAAATAGAGATGATTTTTTATCTATAATTAATAATATTAATTAAATGTACATTATAAAAATGTATTTAGAATACTTATGCAATATTTTAGAATATTTAAGTAATGCTCGTAAAAAACATTCCAAAATTTAAAAAAAGTAGTCGTACTTAATATTCTACATCAAGCTACGAGATTCATAGATACCTCATTTTAAAGCTATTTAAGTTGTGGTTTTACTAGAGGACACAAATTATTCACTTCTCCATGGCAAAAGGCATTGTTTTCAAAAACCGCGATTTAATAAGCTGTATTTCAAAAAACTGTTTTTTTTTTAATTTTGTCAAAAATATATGTTAAATATATAAATTACTTCCCTATGTCGTGTCCAAATTCCTATGTGGGGCTCTTACGGTATCCTGAGTTATGAATAAAAAAGTATACAAATTTAACTAAAAGCTCAGTAATCAGACACATGCAGGAATACCACATAGGAATTTGGTGAAGCTATGGAAGAATAATTTATAATTAAAATATATTTTTTTAAAAAATTTAGAAAACCATTTTTTTGAAATACCGGGGTTTGAACTAAGGATTTGCAAAAAAAATACCTTTTTCCATCAAGAAGTTTCTGTGAACCAGGAAAACCACGATTTAAGTACTTTGAAAATGAGGTATAAGTGGCTCTTGTAGCTTAAACCGTTTAAAAGATAGTGGCAATTGCGTGCAACCACTTTTGCAAAACTTTTACTTTAACTTTGAATCCAGTAAGAGCTCCACAAATTAATTTGGCAACGGCATAGTGGAATTAATTATAATTAACATTTTTTATTTTAAAACCAGTTTTTGAAATACAACGGTTAAAAAAAAGCATAATTTTTGCACTTATTTTTTTTAAAGCACAACAATAACTTTAACAGTGGCTTTACATACGTAGCTTTATCCTTTAAAAAGAAATAGACCTTTAAGGACAACTTCTTTTGTTAAATTTACCGAAAACTTGTACGATGACATATTTATATGACACTTACCTTCAAGAGATCAAAAATTGAATATTTTTTTGATGGTTTTATATGGAACTAACAAATAGCAAATATCGATTAAAAAATATTATTATATTAATCGCTATTATATATAAATCGCAATATTATTATTTATCCAAATTATTAAAAAAAAAAAAAAAAAAATACAGTATGAAAAAGCAATATGATTTATTAACTAGCTAAAGCCGAGTTTTTTAGATGTCAGTTAAACTTGGTTCAGTTTAATCTAAAACGAATTTCGCCAACCATTGCCAAGTTTATCAACAAACATTTGTCTGAACAAAATAAAACAAAATATTCCACATTCCAATATAAGTACTGCTATTCAATCTGTGTTAAACTAATTTTAAAAATAATCCTTATAGATATAAATAAAATTAAATAATTCTCAAAAAAATCGACCCATATTCGGGGCCAAAGTTTGCAAAACTCTCGCTTAAGGGAAGGCAAAACTTAAATAAAATAATGTTCAAAATTAAATAAGTAAGAAAGTGTGTGAGATCCCAGCAAAAAATAGTGCTTACCTAGAAGCGCTTTCGGCAAGGCATTATTTGATAACGAAGCGCTTCCAAAGCAAATAAAGAAGGCATGATTTTTGTTCGCGATGTCCCACTTGGTATGTTTCTTTTAAAGCGCTTCTTTCATGTGCTCTTAGAAGCAATAAATTCATACCTTCTTAGACACTAAGAAGCGTTTTTTTTGTATGTTGACAACATTAGTGCTTCATGGTAATCATTATTATTAGATCAGAAGGCACTATGCACCGCGACCAATGTATTTATTTTGTGCTGCCTAAAGTTACCTACAGATTCAAGCTACATATAAATCCAATTATCCTATTAGGCAAAATGTTCGCGATGTGGGAAGGCAAAATGAAGCGATCACCTAGAAACCTAAGTCTCCTATCACAAAGCCTGGCACATTCGCAGAGAACATGCTACGAGGTCTCAGACACCATCTCACAAAACCTACACATATCCGTGTCCGATTGACCCTTCCTGTGCAGATGGTATCTGAGATTACAGTGTCCAGTTAAGTACGACGCCAGGGTCCTCAAACCCCCACTTTCAAGCGACAAGAGTCGCCTCAACCCCCTACTGGAATAAGAGATCAATCTCTTAGCCTGGCGCTGACCAGGAGAGTTTTCCCAGTAACCAGAGAATTCAGACTCTCTCCATGCCCTGAGCCTTTCCCTAACATACCCCGCAGGTATTCCACAGAATGGTTCAGGACCAATAAGGGCCTTCGGGCCCCGCGGTTGGCAAGACAATCTCCCTCTCGTTGCCCTCATGCCCCTCATGACCAGAAATCTACCCCAAGGTTGGAGAGTTGCCCCTACCGAGCCTATTGTGAGTCTGAATGCATTCCATGACCAACCCAGACGATACCTTATAAGCCATTAAGGCTCTCAGTGCAGCCTGACTGTCAGAAAGAATGTAGATGCGAGATCTGAGCGTTCCCCTTCGCAGGCATTCCCCTGCACAGACACAGATGGCCCAAATCTCCGCGCGGTAATCATAATTTATTGCTTCATTGTAAGCATTATTCACTGCTGCGAAGAAGGCATTCTGGGAAGCACGACAGAATGCCTTCCTTAATTGCTTTATAGTATGCAAGGCGCTGAAGCGCTATTTTGGAAGCATACAAATGTGGTTACTGCTTACCAAATCCAGGTTATTTTTTGCTGTTATAGACCAGATATGTATTCACATTTTTTGTTAGTATTTGCTAGTAGAATAATATGTTACAACATTGAAAATCGGATCATATTTGTAATATTGGTTAAATTTAAAAGACTTCTGATGCACGTGGTACCTCCGGAAGTGCCTGTGGTGCCCATCTCGCTAACTTAAGCTACGTAACACCGTGTTTATCACTATACAATTTTATTGCAATTGAGCTACCCAGTAAGAAATGGTTGAATTATTTCCAATTTAATTTATAGTAATTAAATGTGCTAAAATCCCAAAACTTATTTAACAAATTGTGAAAAGCAATCTGATGTAGGCGTGTCCCTATCCGGATTTCATTCCTGCCTAAGGAAATCTTCAGGGGACTTTGTTATTAGAATTTCTAGAGATATTTGTTATGTTAAATCACAAACTCAATGAGAATTTCTTGTCCTCGTCTAGGAGCGAGATTCAAAACTTAAAATATCAAAGAAAAACCAAAACAACAACAAAAAATTGTCACAATTGGCTTTGTCATCTTCCAAATACTACTCTGTTTTTTTGACAGATCTAGCAATGTAGTGACGTTTATTCAAGTAAATCAACAATAGAAAATCATATGTTTTCTATTAGTGTCAGTTACATTTAAATTTGCACAAGCACCTGCATATTTGTTATTTAAATTTATTTTCATCGGGATAAACATTAATTGCATTTATAGTAATTAAATGTGCTAAAATCCCAAAACTTATTTAACAAGTTGTGAAAAGCAATCTGATGTAGGCGTGTCCCTATCCGGATTTCATTCCTGCCTAAGGAAATCTTCAGGGGACTTTGTTATTAGAATTTCTAGAGATATTTGTTATGTTAAATCACAAACTCAATGAGAATTTCTTGTCCTCGTCTAGGAGCGAGATTCAAAATTTAAAATATCAAAGAAAAACCAAAACAACAAAAAAAAATTGTCACAATTGGCTTTGTCATCTTCCAAATACTACTCTGTTTTTTTGACAGATCTAGCAATGTAGTGACGTTTATTCAAGTAAATCAACAATAGAAAATCATATGTTTTCTATTAGTGTCAGTTACATTTAAATTTGCACAAGCACCTGCATATTTGTTATTTAAATTTATTTTCATCGGGATAAACATTAATTGCATTTATAGAATTTAAATGTGCTAAAATCCCAAAACTTATTTAACAAATTGTGAAAAGCAATCTGATGTAGGCGTGTCCCTATCCGGATTTCATTCCTGCCTAAGGAAATCTTCAGGGGACTTTGTTATTAGAATTTCTAGAGATATTTGTTATGTTAAATCACAAACTCAATGAGAATTTCTTGTCCTCGTCTAGGAGCGAGATTCAAAATTTAAAATATCAAAGAAAAACCAAAACAACAACAAAAAATTGTCACAATTGGCTTTGTCATCTTCCAAATACTACTCTGTTTTTTTGACAGATCTAGCAATGTAGTGACGTTTATTCAAGTAAATCAACAATAGAAAATCATATATTTCTTTTGTTAATCCCTCACTGTGGGCTGTAGGCAAATTTGCTCTAAAAAATACGAATTTTCCCTACATTAACAGGGTTTGAATCCCGACCGGACCAAAAAAATTATAAATGCACTTTTTTATAATTTTATTTTGGGAAGTCTTTTTTCAGACCACCTTTGTTAAGGTTTTACCAAAATTGAAAATTTTGTTTAACTCGTGCTTTTCCGACACTTTCGGAACTTACGTACCTTTTCTATAATGATGTTATAATTTTGGGATTGGGAAAGCACATATTGCCTGCGCTTGTACCAGCTGTTAAAGTGCCTTGACAGCTGTGATCCCGATGTATTGTTCTGACTGGGTAAATTTATAGTAATAATGTGGCATATGATTGTTTTAATTATTAAGTACACATCAAGTAGTCTTAATAGTAGCTCCAAAAAGTATGCTTAACAAAATTCACTTAAATTTTAACAAAAAGATACGGTTCTGGTTAAGAAAAATAAACAACCTATAAAATTAAATTTTAAAACACACTTACAATTTCTTAACATTAGCATAAACTTCATAATTGTTAATATTTTACTTATTAAAACATAAAATAATCAATATACATAAACACATACTACAAGTTAAGCTGGCTCACAACTACATATAAAACAAATAATTATTTACAGAATAAGAACTTTTAATAGTGGTTTCATTAAGGTTTTTTTTCACAATGTTCAAGTGTGTTAACTAACAGTGTGGAAAGCCAACCCAAAGCAAAAATCCCAAAATTTTCGCAAAATTGAAAATAAAATTTCACCATCTCTAATTTTAAAATACAACATACAAATAATGAAACACTTAGTACACCTTGTGTACACCTTTATTATTTTAGACTTAATTAAAACTTAAAATTAATTACAAGCAGCGAAAGCTTAACAACCAAAACACAGTACATACAGTGTCAACTAACTTGTCTGTCACTTGTAATATTAAATAAACTTTGGTGGAAAAAACACCCCAACTACTTACTATCCCAGAGCAGAAAAGCATTAGCATTTAAGTGGTTATATAAGTACATATTTGGTAATGCCTTACAATTGTCATTACAAATATCATTACTTTTATATGGTTATTGTCAAGCAAAATAATGACATATCATTACTAAACACCTTGCAGAAAATAATAAAAAAATATGTGGTTAGCAACATTGACAAAAATAATGAGTCTAAAAATAAATTTAAAAAAAAAATAAATTTAATAAGAAAATATTTGTTTAATAAAATGTGCCCACAAGGGATTTTACACCCTGCCAAGAGGTAGTCACTCCACCGCTCTACCATCTGAGCTATCCCGACATATTATACTTGATATATAAAAACATAAATGACTAGGTTGCACAAAACGTCATTACTTTACAGCTTACAAAAAATCAAAAATAAATAGTTAGATATGTACTTATTAAAAGTGAAAAAGTAATGAGTTTAAAAAAAGATTTTCAAAAAATGTTTAGATTATTTATTTATACGTTCCTAAGGGTAACACATAATTTTTTGGTATTGAAATAATGGGAAAATTAACTACTTACTAGTAAGACCTTATTATTTGTGTTAAGGTAATGTAAAGAATAAACTTGTGTCATTACTGGTAGTGAGAAAAGCAATGACATGACATTACCGTATTTCTACACTGGGCTACAAAAGGAAATTCAAAAATGAATGGATTCAGAAAATATAATAATCAAATAGTGGGTAGGAAGCCGCCACAGTTCTTTAATTAATATTTATTAATACACTGATAATAATTCAACCATAAAAATAATTTGTTCATTTTATAAAGGTTTTTTTTGTTATTTCGAAATTTTTTCTTAATTTTATGCATGGAGGATTATCAGTGTAGCATTTCACATAGTAAGCGACATTTTGTGTTAAAAATTAACGTGAAATGTGATTTTTAATTGTACGGTCCTCATTTGTATTAAAAAATAATGTGTTTAGAACTTGTAGTTTAAAGAAAGAACTCAACATTTTATTCAATTTACTTAACCGACCTCGCTTTGTTTTCAAGATAAGGTAAACAAATTTAATATCGTAGCTGAATTCAGTTTCGAGTGACGTTTTGCCAACTGATGTCTTTAAAATATTTATTGTAAATGATGAGCGCGTGTAAATAAATAACACTTTAATAAAACAATAATTAGCCAAGTGAAACTTAAACAAACCACGAATAGAATGAAACTTAAGTTTTACAAATTTACTACTACATCTATATATTTGTGTGTATTTATCTTTGTTCAGCTGACATTACTACTACTAGCGCAATGTCATTTATGAACGTATACAGTTTCAAAACGTAGAAAATGTAAAATAATGAAAAATAACACATCACGAGGGGTTTTTCTTTTTCGTTAAGAAACACAACAATGCACAGTGGGTTGCATCACATATATTTTAGAAATAATTCAGCTATTTCCTACCGGCTTATCGGATTGACATGTATATTCGCACAGCCTTGATAAACGTAATTGCAGAAACAAATTGATATATGTATAAACAAAATTTCAAAATTCCCAAAGAGCTGTCAAAAATTTCCGAAAATGCGATTTTTTACATTTATTGCTGCCTTGTCCACATTTGAAGCGATGTTAATAAAGGATATTGCTATCATTCTTGAACTAAATGGAATGACGTGTTATTCAATTTCCCATTTTGGGTGGTGCACTCAGAAATTTGAATAAAAAAATCTGTTGAGCTCTAAGCGGTCTGTTGGGAGAATAATAGCCAACTGGGGAATATAATTTTCATAAAACGCAACTATATGTAGTAGTGTTTCATAAAAATATAAACACTACACACTGCGTTACATAACTATAATTACTAATAATGTTTGCTATTGTTTCTAATATTACAAATATTTTTTTTTAATTTATAACTGTTTTTAAAAGTGTGATAACTGATCCCCTGTTTTGTAAAATTTTAGATATTACTTAATTAATTAAAATTCAGAGAAAAATTGTGTCATAATATTTTGTTAGTGTTTAATAACTATAATTACATATAACGCACTCAGGGAACTTCTGCTTTAAAAATATGTAGTTGTTTGGCTTGTAATACAGTTTCTTTATTTTTAATGTAAATGTCAGTCATTTGTAGAACAAATTAAATTTTGACTAACCTTGTAGTTCATTTAAAAAAACAACTTACATCAAATGACTGTTTTATGATTTTACATTAATTTATTATAGTTGTTTTTTGTTATTTAAAAAAATAAATGTTTGTTTATTTTTTACTAACATGTGGTTCATTTTTGCTACAAATGTTAGTCATTTTTTAAACATTAAAAAACAAATGACAATGTTAGTTGAATTTACTGTAATGTAAGTCGTCCTTTCTTTAAATGAAATTTCATTTGTTTTCAACTACATTTGCAGTGGTCTTTACTTACATAGTATTCTAAGTGCGGTAAACAAAGAAGAATAACAAATAAAGAAAATTTAAAGAACAATTTTTCTTTTTTATGCAATTTAAATCAATTTGCAATAAAATGCCTCATGGTTCCGACCTAAGTTATTTTAAAAAAAGGCAAATTTCACATTTGGTTGTCACAAAATTTTGAAAATAATCCGACTGCTTATGGTAAACATAAAACAGGCGGCTCAAAAAAAAAAAAGCTTTCTGAACCGAAAAGATTTCGGACCGCCGTAAAATAATCCACTGTGCCAACAATTCAATAAAGAGTCTCAATCAGATAATCGATGAATTTAATGTAAATGTGTCCAAATCAACCATAAATAGGCTCTTAAGAATCATAATTACTCGCTAAAAGCTGATGTCTGTACCAATGTCATTACCCCGGCACAAAACTATCCGACTTGAGATCATCAAAAAGGTATTGAGAAACCAACTGGACAAGGGTAAGTCAATAATCGCAGTTGTTGGCAGGATGATGATGATGATGAAGATTTTTATGATGAGAAAAAGTTACATATTGATGGTCCAGGTGGTTTTACCAAATATTGGACAGATCTACGTAAGGAATCACACTTTTTGCTTCGACGCACACAGGGACAAATGGGAAATTTAGTGCGACAAAATTATTCACTTCATATGGATTTAATAAATTTTAATAAAACTAGGTACCTCAAGGTTTTTAAAGTCGCTGATCACAAATCTGATGTCAGTTTCTAAAAATTCAAAATGGCGGATACAATATGGCGGACAATTTTAAAAAAATTTATCGAATTCGCTTAAAACTTATTATACGGGATTTTTTGGGGTCGCTGATTACGAATCTGGTGTTAGTTTTTAAAAAATTCAAAATGGCGGATCCAATGTGGCGGAAAATTTTTAAAAAATTTGTCGAATTCGCTTAAAACTTATTACACAGGATTTTTGATGTCAGTTTTTAAAAATTAAAAATTCAAATTTCAAAACATTAGGCCTAATTAAAAACTTAAAACTACAATACTTATAAAAAGCGGAATTAATAATTATATTTTTTAAAAGTTTTTATTTAAATTTGGTCAACTGTTGATGATACTACTTGCTTCTTGTTAAAACGCTCATACACATATTTACACTCGCACCACTTCGTAAATATCTTTGAAACAAACTTAACTTCCTGTTTTACCAGCTCACTAACACCAATTTTGCCCAAAATATACTGTAATTGTTGTTCATTACACTTTGATGATGAGAAATTAAAAAATTGTTGGTTTTTCAATCTATCTTCTATCTATCTTCTATGTATGTAACGTATGGACTCCAAAACGGCTGGGCCGATTTTGATGAAATTTTCAGGGAATCTGCAGAATATTCAGGCGGTTGACACTGTGAAGTCTGATTTTTGATTTTCGGACTGTGGGAGGAGGGGCGTGGCAAAATCCAATTTTCATATTGTACCACCAATGACACATACATATATTTATTTTTTTTGCTTTTTTTAATTTATTTTATTTTTTTGAAAGCCGTTGTCATGTTTTTCAAAACGAGATATCAAACTCTTAAATCGGTTATGTAGTTCCGAAGATATTTACAAAAAACCTGTGTTAATATTTACAAAAAAACTTTGTTAATCTTCAAGCTATGTTACACGAACACAACAGCCTCATTTGTCAACTAAAAACAGCCCTAGACCAGATGCCGACAGGTGGTTATACGGTTGTGATAAGAGCTGACAAGACACCGGCTGGTGAGCATGAGCGGCGCTTCAATGCACCGGTGATAGGTGACGTCGCAGTTGTTATTCCAGTCGTTTTGAGCTATTCATTTTATATACTTCAGCAAATAAAGGCGATAGAAGGACAAAGATGCGTTGGGTTTTCCACGAAATTACAAATTTTAAAATGATTTACTAATGTGAATTTATTTTTTAATTATTTATTTGCGTAAAAAAAATTTCTTGATTTAAAGAATTCATTACCATTAAAATTTGAAGGCAAACCAACGTTTGCCGGGTCAGCTAGTACATCAAATAACTCCTTTCCCTTCATTTTTATCTTCTTTGAAGCACAGATCTCATTACACACAATGTAATTACGAAATTCCCCTTTCTAATATTTTTCGTAGCAGCTTAAGTATACATCAGTGCTACACACAAGTATTTTGTGAGGAGATTGCACAGAATGAAAAATTTAGCGAATTAAAGAAAATTTCATTTGCATGTGGGATTTTCAGAATTAGGTATACTACCTAAGAAAAATATGCTCTTTTTATTGAAAGGGGAAACGGGGGGACCTCCACTTGACTTTTTTACACTTTTGTTTTTTTTTAACTTATATGGAAAAGTCGTCGAACTGTTTGGAACTTTTTTTTATAGCTCTAGCTAAATTAAATTTTTCAATATATTTCATAATAAAAACAGTACACTAAATCTACACTACATATAATTAGTTTTTTAATAATAACTCCAAATTAAATTAGATACCTGATGCTTAAAAATAAATTTAAAAAACTTTAAACTGTAAATCCAGTTAACAGTTAACATTCGTACCAGCTACACGTTTTTTAATTGTGCGCGATCTTACACTCAGTTTCTCTTTACATATAATTACAACAAAAACAATTAATATTATTTTACGTGCTATTTCAAAAAAAAAAAATCAATTCATATCAATAGAGTAAAACAACGCAAGTGATTTTTAATTAAATAATCATGAACGCCCCTCCTCCTGGAGGTGGTGGTCTCAATAGGGACTCCCCTCCAAGAAAAAAGACTAAACATAAACCGTTTATTGATACAGGAATTAGTTTTCCTTACATATCAAATAACACTAACCACCAAGATAACCCAAAATTCGTCGTGATGAAATCTAATAACCCAGAAGTGCCTCTTAACAAAATAAATATTTTCCTCTTAAGTAAAGCCCTTAATGGTCTTATAAGCGAAGACAACCGTAAATTTACAAAATTTACACGTGACGGTAATCTTCTAATTCTAACAAAAACAAAACGACAAGCTGAACTCCTACTCAAAACAAAAAAACTATCAAACATTTGTGACATTACATGCTCTTATCATGAACACTTAAACACCGTCAAAGGTGTTATATTTTGCCCAGAAATCAAAGAATTGTCAGAAGCTGAAATAGTTTCAGGCCTTTCAGACCAAAATGTTACGCAGGTTCAAAAAATCAAAAGAATGATCAACAGCGAATTAAAAAATACATCACTTCATATACTACACTTTGATATGTATAAACTCCCACCTGAAATAAAAATCGGTTTTCAGCTATTTAAAGTTGACTACTATGTTCCAAAACCAATGCAATGTAAAAATTGCCATAAAATTGGCCACACAAAAAATCGCTGCCAAAACACAGCGACATGCCCCATATGTTCACAAACATTACATTCCGAAGAACAATACTGTACACAAGTCAAATGCATTAACTGTAATCTTCAACATCAATCCACCAACAAAAATTGCCCGAAAATATTAAAAAGACAAGAAATAATTAAACATTCAACTATAACCAGAACCTCAATAGCAGAAGCAACAGAATATGTAAACTCAAACTTCGCAGCTGATCATTTCACAAAAAATGCCCCAAAAGAAACATTAGAAGAAATAAATAAAAATAAAAACACAAACAAAAATGAACAAACTAAAATACAAAATAACCCAGAAACAACTATAAAAACCCCAAACTTATTAGAAACAACAAAACAATTTAATACAGAAGACCTGTATAACAACAAAAACGCAAAACTCAACACAACAACCAAATCTTTAGATCTACCAAACTGCTCCAAAAATGCAAAACAAACACTAGCAACAAAAGAACTAACAATTAAAACACCAAAATATCCCACATCAAAACATCAAGAATTACACAATACAATATCAAATATTCTCTCAAAACCATCTAAAATTAATTCAAATAAAACAACAACAACAACAACAGATACAACAACAACAAACCAACAAACTTTGCAGCATCATACATCGCGACATACTGTTACAAACGTAATTAGTAGCGATGATGAAAATGCGATGGAATAAAATTAAAAATACGAATACCAAGCATTTAAAGTAATACCACTAAAACTTCTTCCACTATTCAAAACTCTTATGATAATAATACAATGGAACATAAACGGATACCTCAACAATTACGACTATCTAGAAATTCTTATCAGACAATACAAACCTGACCTAGTGGTATTACAAGAAACACACGTTCCGACGAAAATAATAAGAAAACACCCAAAACAATACTCTACATATTTCCACAATACTCAAAATCAGAGCAAACATGGCTTAGCCATTTTAATAAAAAATAATGTACCCCACTCTTTACTTAATCAAAACCATTTTGGTAAGTTCCAAATACAATCCTTAAAAATACAAACGAGTAAAGAAATTCTAATACAAAATATATACTTACCACCCACTGAGAAAATCACAACATCTGAATTAGACAACGCCCTTAATACAACAGAACAATATAATATTATTTTAGGCGATGTAAATGGTTGGAGTCCATTATGGGGATCAGCCCACTATAATGGACGTGGTCAAATTTTTGAAGATTTCATAAGTGCAAACAACTTTTTTTGTGCTGAATAATGGTAAAACCACCCATTATTCGACTCATAATACTTTTACAGCTATAGATATTACTGCATGTAGCACCAATTTATCTACAAACATAGATTGGGACACCATTGATGACTTGCATGGTAGCGACCATCACCCAATAATACTTCATTTAGAAAGAGTAAATACTCCTGCCCCTTTTAACCCCAAGTTTAAAACGCAACATGCTAACTGGCCTCTGTACAGTAAAACCTTAGAAAAAGAACTAGACTGCAGGAAACATTCTAACAACAACAATAAGGAAAATGCATCACTATTGAGATCAATTCTATCTGCTGCAAATATAAGTATACCACAAAGTAAACCAAGAAAATCACAACATAACACATATTGGTGGACTAAAGAGCTAAACTCTCTAAGAGAAGAAAAAATGAAGCTATGGCACGAAATTAAAAAGAAACCAACAATTAATTTGACTATTGAATATAAAAAAGTTAACGCTACATTTAAAAGAAAAGTAAAAATAGCTAAAAAGGAAGCATATAAAAGCTTTACATCAAATATTAACCCAAAAATTAAATCAACAGACTTATGGAGAACAATCAAAACCTTTTCTGGCAAGACCACAACCATACCAAACATAACATCATTAAAAAAACCTGATGGTAGCGTAACATCTTCATCCGATGAAATTGCAGAAATTTTGGCTTTACAATTCTCTAAAATATCTTCAGACAACAACTTTTCTCCTGACTTTTTGAGAGAAAAAAACACATATTCAAATCTTATTTACTCACCACCCCTCACCCTCAGTAAAACTGCTAATCAAATTGAAGGCCATATAACAAGATACGAATTACACCTAGCCATGAAAACCACTAAAGATAATAGCCCCGGACCTGACAAGATACTATATTCAATGATTAAGAATGCACCAGAAAAATTTAAAGAAAGATTGCTAAAATTGTATAATTCCATACTTGCAACTGGTGTCATACCACATATATGGAAAAAATCAAACGTAATATGCATACCAAAACCCCTAAAAAACAAACTAGTACCAGAATCATATCGTCCAATATCGCTAATATCATGCACAAGCAAATTATTAGAAAAAATAGTAGCCAAACGAATTTCTTGGTTTTTAACACAAAACAACTTTATTGACATAAAGCAAACAGGTTTCAAACAGAATTGCTCAACAACGGATACTCTTATACACCTCGAATATTTTCTTGCTAAAACTATCTCTAGCCACAACCATTGTTCAATATTTAGTATTGACTTTGAAAAGGCCTTTGACAAGATAGGAGCGCATAGCATCCTTATGCAGTTAGCCGAATGGAAAATAGGGAAAAATATATACAACTACGTAAAATCCTTCCTTACCAATAGAATTTTCACTGTCAGCGTAAACGGATTCTTTTCAAAACCAACTAAACTTGATAATGGGATCCCACAGGGTTCGCCACTATCAGTTATCCTTTTCTTGATAGCATTCGAAAAAATAAACCTTTTAATGAAAAAACATAAACAAATGTACCACTGTCTATATGCCGACGACTTTTACCTATTTGCAAAAACAAAAAACCCACAAGAAGTCCAGAACACACTAAATCGTATTTTTTAC
This sequence comes from Delia radicum, assembly GCA_021234595.1. NCBI lineage: Eukaryota > Metazoa > Arthropoda > Insecta > Diptera > Anthomyiidae > Delia > Delia radicum. Next base: position 139,312,477 of record CM037852.1, read on the forward strand.
GACCTCAACACATGGTGCAACATATCCGGAGCCTCAATATCCCAAATTAAAAGCAAACATTTACACATCTGTCATAAGCATAACTGTTCCATTAATCAATTTAAGATAAACAATTCCTCCTTCGTGGATGTCAAAGAACTAAAGATACTTGGATTAATTTTCAACAAATCTGGAAATTGGAATAACCATATTGACTATCTATCAGGAGATCTCTCAAAAGAATAAATATTCTTAAATCCATTTGTGGTCTATCCAGCGAAAGCCATATAAATAGTTTAGTTCATGTACTTAAAGCCATTATACTAAGCAAAATTGATTATGCCCTTATTATTTATGGAAAAGCTTCCAAAACCAAATTCTCTGAAATAAAAAAATTTTACCACATGTCTCTAAGAATTGTCTTGCAAGCCTTTAGAACAACACCAATAAATAACATGCTGAATGAACTCAATCTGCCATCTTTGGAAGACAGATACAATACACTAATCGGTAATCAGATAATAAAAATCTCCCAAGTCAAGTACAATATTACTTTTAATGACGCTAAAAACTTCACGAAGTTAAAAAGAAAACCAAGGGTTCAAACCACCATAGCCTCAATACTTAACACTGCAGATATTTTATCTATAAATTTAAATAAACCAACAAATCTCAGAACATTCTTTCCACCCTGGACAAATATCCAAGATCATTTCATAAAAATGACAAATATCACTAAAAGAGAAATGAATGAAGAGCAAGTCAAACAATACCATTTGGAGCAAATAAACACATATAAAAACAACAACTACATTATTTGGTACTGTGATGGTTCCAAAACCACTGATGCAAATTCGTTTGCGGTAGTCAATAATAACAACTCGATTGTTAAAATAGGAACCCTCCCTGCATTTACGTCAATATTTACCTCGGAAATAACAGCTATTGAAGAGGCCATAAAAATAAAACCACCTGGAGAAAAACTTCTGATATACACAGACAGTTTGTCATCCATAAATGCCTTAAAATCATACAAGCACAATGATCCCTTAATAATCCGTATTAAAGAAAACCTTCTACGCAGCAAGCACACAAAAATCTTATACACCCCTGCTCACATGAACATTTTGGGAAACGAATTTGCTGATAAGGCCGCCAAAGACACCAACAGATCTCCTACATTTCTGATAAATAATTATACTAAAAAAGATTTAAGAAATCTTGTCAAAATACAACTAAAAGAAAACAACATGTATTCACCAAACATGTACTACAAAAAATAAACCCAACTTTACTAAAACCAATATACCCAAATACCTTTACTAAAAAACAACAAAAATATTTCACCAGATTAAGACTGGGTCACACCAAGCTAACGCACGAATATCTTTTAAAAAGAAATACACCACCCCCTACATGTCCAAACTGTGGCAACACACTTACGATGGACCATCTTTTATCCTGCTTTAACAACAACAACCAGCCTACTACCTTAACAGACGCGATTAGGAACCTAAACTATAATCAGCTGAAAATACATCTACCCTCTGATATACTCAACAATATATAACTTAACTCTTCTTTATATTAAACAATGAAATGTATATTCTCTTAACATAAGTATTTAAATAGAGGCGAAGGCCCTAGCAGCCAGTTCTCTTTTAATTTAATATTTTTTGTAAATTAATTTGCACTAAATAAATAATAATAATAATAATAATAATAAACTGTAAATTTACAAAAAATTGTCGACTGTAGCAACAATAAACGCTATAGATGCTGCTGACAGGTATAAGTGCGTGTAACAGATAATTATATTTTGCACACACGTACAGACTAATGTGTTGCGTTCAAAAAATAAATACTTATAGGTTGATTGCGTACTGGTATATAGAACATATTAAATGCAATTGTGGTTACATTTAACAAAATAAAAAAATTCCATTTTTGTCTTCGTAATTCGGTTATTTGTCCCTGTGTGCGACGGTATGGTTGCTCTGGAATTTCCAAGCAGCAGATTGAATTCTTCTGAGTATATTACAGTATTAGAAGAAATTTGTGTCATTTGTTGAAAATAGCAACGAATAGCAACAAGAAAATGTAAGTTGTCAGACAATGGAATGTCTATTAACAAAAAATATAAGAGTATTATAGAGTATTTATATAGAGTACCGAATCAAAACCATATTAAAAATATTTGGCGATTATGAATATGTATAAGTTTTTCATGTAAAATAAGCAATCATTGATTCATTTAGATCTATAACGGAAGAATTTCGAATAAAATTGGTAGACCGTACGTCTGATCGAATTTTCGAGTTGATTTTTTTAAAAAAAGGGAGGCCTCACGCATTATTAAAACTGCTGCTTTAAAATATTTTTCTTTAATTTTTGTAAATTTTGATATAATAAGTTAAGTGTCTTTATAGTTTTGAAACACTAACTGATTTTGTTATTTCTATATAAATAGTAAAAGAAAAAATAAATAAATTGCTTTTTTGATAAATATTATTAATTTCACCATGGTTTTACATGTATGCCGGCAAAACTTTTTCACTTTTTTTAACTTACGCAGTTAAGTGAAATTAATGTGTAATTACAGTTTTGAAATCCACTGTATGTCTTCCTGAAGAAACTTTAAATCTGGAGGCAAAAGGGTCTTGCTACCTTTTTTTTACCAAAAAATTGCTAAAATCACGCTTTTTTATAATTTACAATTCTGGAGACATTTTATGTTAAGCGTTACACCGATATTGCATTGCGGTTTTTTTTTTTTTTTGTATAATTAAATAACTAGTTGTTTCATTTTTGAAAATCGATGAATCAATATTAAACTGGCAAACTTTCAAAATTTTTGAATAGACGAGCTATCCTTTTTTCAAGTCTAATTGATCAGAACCTGATGGATCTGGTGGTCCCTAGGCGCTGTGGTGTAATGGTTAGCGCGTTGGACTGTTACACAGATGGTCCCGGGTTCGATTTCCGGTGACGACATCATCAATTTAGAAAAATAATATGTATTAGTTTTCTATCACTTATATGTATCGCTGCACCCACCTTCGGTGTTCCCATAGCACTTAACCCCACCGAAGTAAAATAATGAATCAGGGCTATGAAACAAAAAGCTTCAATAAATTCGCCTTCTTATCTACTCGCGCAATTACAGTGTTGCCATGCTTGAAGCCCTTCATCTTTCACCACCTTTCATCTTTCCACTATCCCCTTTCCAAAGAAAGCAACACATTAATTAATAGGAAGCATTTCCTGAGTGTTGCTTCTCTTTAAAAAAAAAAAAAAAAAAAAAAAATGGTAAAATGGTAAAATGTAGCCACAACTAAAAAAAACCATAATTTTAGATTTTTTTCGAAATTTTGATGCCAAACGAAAATATATATTCCAAATAAAAAGAATCAGACATCTTTGTTATTTTAAGAGGGCTATATTAAATTTTATGATACATCAAAATTGCAACTTTTCTTATATCGATTTCCTAATTAAAAAAATTCATTTTCAAACTATGAAAACAAAGTAGAATATGACAATCCTATTGATTTTAGTTTTTTATAAAATTATTTCTATATCAAATTGGGTTTGGTTTTTAATCATTGCATGGCGATTTTAAGTATTTCAAGTACATATTTCCATGAAATTGCCGTTTTAAGAAATAAAAAAAGTAAAACCACTAAAATTGAAAAGCTTTAGATAATTCTTGGAACTTCTCCGCTTTTGAGGATTTACATTATTTAATAATACCTAATGCCATTAGAGAGTACTATAGAATTTATACGTTTGAATGAATTTATGTGTCTTCATGTATCTCAAATTAATTATTGGTAATGCCATCACCAAAGTAACAAAAAATACACATGAAATGTACTATTTACATTGCGAGTTTTGTTCACAACATGTATTCATGCATCAGTAGATAATTAAAATAAAATTTCATCTAAATCGGTCCATGTACTAAGAAAATATAGTTAGTTAGTTAATTGTTCTTTATTTCAATTCAATTTTCTGTATTACAATGTTTTATAAGTTTAATAAAACAGAACATACGACTATGACTTAACGTCGTCAGTCGGAAAAAGATATTGTTTAACAAATTTTAACAAACAGTGTTTAATGTTACATACAAATTAATAATTAAATTCATTTATTAACATCTTGATGTACCTTATCGCATTTATAATATATAGGGATAAATCTTTAAAATTATCTTTTGTATTTAATATATTTATTAACTCATTTTCAGATAGGGTAGTTTTTTTTAAAATGTTGGTATCTTATTTGTTTTAATATAGGACATTTCGCTATAAAATGAAAAATATTTTCAATTTCGTTTAGATTACATAACGAACATAAGCGAGATCTGTTTTGTTGAAACCTTGTTCCATTAAGCTCAATTAAATCACATCTAGCTTTGAATATATAACTTTATGTTGTCATATTAGTGATATCAAAATAGGTTTGTGGTTCCCTGTAATTGATGCAGTTTCTAACATCACTGCATATGTGGGTGTAAATGGTGGTGATTTTAAAATTTTTTAATAAAATATCTCTGTAGCTTATCTACGTCTTCGAATAAGGAAAATCCCCACATTTGTGCACCATATGATTGTATAGCACGGCATACTGATTTGAATAAATTCCATTTTGCATTAAGGCCTATATGCTTTTTGGCCAAAAAGTCATTCCATGTTGAGTTAATGCAATTTTTTGCTGACAAGGTTCTCTTTCCTAAGTATTTTCTAAAAGACATTTTTGTTGACAATGTAACACCCAAATAAATACGTGTATTCATTTGTGGCTATTATAGGCTCCCCATTAGAAACCCATTTTTCATATTTAGATGTTTTACCTCCACTTCTAAATGTCATCATTTGTGATTTACTCAGATTAACTTCAAGGTTCCACATTACACAGTATCTCTCAAGTTGTTTAATCATATTTACAATATCATCAGCTAGAATTACAATATCGTCCGCATACATTAATAACCGGATGTTCGTAGAACCAAAGTTTACTCCTCCCTAGACAATATATGTGCAAATGTGAAAATTTATTTTGCTATAATACATTTTTTGAAAATCATTTATTTTCTTAAGAATATCGTGTCAAGATGATCGTATATAAAATTCTATATTAGGTGAAAATATCGACGATAGCTGAAATATGCAGCATAGTTTAGTGTAGGGCTGCCGAAAAACATGTAGCAACTCTACAAAAGAAAGCTGGCAACCGTACAACAATTTAAGTTTCTGTTTCAGACTGAGCGCATGAATTATTTTATTTATTTATTTATTTTTATTTATGGATTTGAAGCCCTTGGGGCCTAATTAATCCATATTAATAAGTATGGCAGTTGCAAAAAAAAATGATTTGACTTAAAACTATAAAATTCATTTTGTATATTCATTTGCTGATCTTAGTATAAATAAATCATTATAAAAATTACAAACTATTTTCGTTTAATAATATATATATGAAAAAAAAAAAATAATAATTATTACAAAAGTATAAACACCCCCCTTGCACAAATACTGAAAATAATGCTACAATATAATCTTGAAAGTGGCAGTTAATGTAGCAGCTTTCTACAAATTTTTTAATAAAACTTTTTTAAAATTAGAAATAGATCCAGTGAATTTGCGATCCTCATAAGGTATTACTGAGTTCCATATTCTAGTTACTCTGACAACAAATGATTTATTCATAATAAGAGATGAAAATCGTGGAAAATTAATTGAATGTGTTCTCGTAGAGTTACCAAAATTGAATCTTTCAAGAAGATATGGAGGATTTCCATTTTTAATGATTTTATAAAATTGAACCATTATTCTTAAATCAATAAAATTTTTAAAATCACAGCCAAGAAAGTTAATAACATAGGGAGTTATATGCCTCCATTCCCGATATCGAAGTCCAAAAACATAACGTACTACCCTATTAAAACATAGTTTCATTTTCGAGATATTGTCTTCTGACATACCCGAATATATTTCTAAGCCATACAAAAATATAGGAAGACAAAGTGCTGTAGCAACTTTCCATTTAACATTGTCTGGTAAATACAGACCTGTGTTATATAGACGCCTCATAACGAAATTTATTTTTGCTATAACTCTGTTAACTTGACAGTCAAACTTGAGATTATTGTCAATATACACTCCCAAAGTTTTATAATAAGAAACAAACTGTATCGACTCCCTGCCTAAAACAATGTTTGGAGATATCATACTTTGTGAAAACCACATACATCGTGTTTTAGAAGGGTTTAAACTTAGAAAATTGGATTCTGACCATTCCATAATATGAAGCAAATCATTATTAACATTGGTTTCCAAATACGAAAGACCAAATCCCTTATCATCAGCTAGTAACTGAATATCATCTGCATATGTATAACATCTACAAAATTTAACGTGTTGGTACAAATCGTTTATATAAACCATAAAAAGAAGCGGCCCCAAAATTGACCCTTGGAGCACCCCTCTAAAAGTTTTTAATGATGCAGAAATTCTCTCGTTACTTTGAACATATTGATACCTATCATTAAAGGAAAGAACATTAAACGACAAGCCGAAGAACCGAAGTCAAATTGGTTAAATAATTTACTACAAAGTAAGTCATGATTCAGAGAGTCGAAAGCTTTGCTGTAATCCAAAAATATAAGCACTGAATTTAACTTCATATCTAAATTACCCCTTAGTTGTTCAACTACATCTAATACTAACCCAGTAGTATTGTAATTCTTTCTAAATCCTGATTGGTATGGGTTTAAATAATTTCTTGAATTTAGATGTTCCTGCATTTGATCTCTAAGTAAAACTTCGAGAATCTTAGAACTTGCATTTAAGACGCTTATTGGCCGATAATCAGAAATAAGGCGAGGAGACTTTATTTTTGGTATTGGAGTAACTCTTCCAATCTTCCAATTGTTTAGAAAGTAGGAAGAGGTTATAGTATATTTTTTCACCATCAATTTATACCGAACTAGGTTCAAATAATAAAAGTTTTACAGAAAATGTATAAAAATTAAAAAAAAAAAAATATCAGCCTTTTACCCATAACTTCTGAATGTATGGACAGAATTTCATCATTTTTGATATCAGACATAAGGCAATACATGGTTATAAACAGTTTGATCATATATCAGACAAATTGTAAAATATTTAAGTGCATCTTAAATACATCTTATGTTCATATGCCATTTCCAACATGTCCAACCCCTGTATTTATTGCTCCCAAATTAAGGGTAACAAAGAACATCGTTTATCCATGTACCAAATTGCCGTTATTAAAATTAATAAACAAAGAAGTTATTGAGTTATGCCCATCTTTTACCACTGTGCGCTGTGGAAATGGTAACATCAAAAAAAAAAAGTAAATGACGAAACAGTTCACGTTGCTTATTTTTAAGAGAAATTACTTAAAAAAATACAAAAGCATAACAAAGTTTAAGTTGGTAGAGGAAATGTTTGTTCGCCATTGTGAACATAATGATGTTTATGTTGATGAATAAGTGAAAGTGAAGGTTACGAGTTTTTTTGCATTTTTTTTTTAAATAAATATTTTATGTATGAGTAAAAAATGTAAAAGAAAAACAAAGTTAATTGTTGTGAACGTGTGTGTGTTAAAATTTAACAAAAAAAACTTGTGTTGACATATTAAAGATTAAGTTTTGACATGATTTTTTATAATGTGTTTAGTGTATAAAGTATTTTTAATTAAAAAGTTTATTTTTAATACAATAATTGACAAGAAGTTTAGTTACTTGAAGAATGGAGTCAAATAAGGGTATACATTAAATATTTCGGGAATCGCGTTTTTGTTTTTTATAATACATTTACATATACTTCGGTAAAAATTTTGCTGTTTTTCCTCGTTTTTATCAAAAAAAAAAATTTTCTTTAAAAGTTCAATTTTCGACCATATTTTTAGTTTTTTTAATATTTTTTTTACTTAATTGCAAAGAACTTTTTCTTTTTTCGCACAATCTTGAAAATACAACAGTTAAACAAAGATTTCATTGACAAAGTTCAAATATAACAATCTAAAGTTGTAATTTTACTTTTAAAATTTTCAAAAATACTGTTATTATAAGTTGTATTAGTTTATAAAGTAGCAACACCAAAAATCGTATAAATATATGCAAAATGAAAACACCTTTAAAAATATATTATAGAAACTTCTGAGCACTAACTTTGAATGCGTTCCTCCAAGGTTAAAATAGAGTTATGAGCAAAGCGTAATTGCATCGTAATCAATTTATTTGTTAAAATTACATTAATAACTAATAAATCCTGCTAAATACTGATACATTTATATGTTATGCTTTCATTGCCTCAAAAAAAAAAAAAAATGTGTTTGATATCATTGAAGCTTTTGTAACTTACAAATAATGTTGTTCTGGTAACACGGTGAAATTTTCATAAAAATCGGATAATAAATACCGTACAAATTAAAATTTTTCCAACACGCTTTCAAAAATAAATTGCTTTGTATACCCAGCAATATCAACCAAGTGGTCAAAATGTGCCCACTTGGTTGAAATTGCTGAATGCTCTCAATAATTATGATAAAAAGCGTCATTTTACATATATTTTCCAACGTCCTAAGACGATGGGAAGAACTTGCGACGCAATCAAATGATCCGAAATGTATCAAAATTACTATAACTATTATTCTTCGTTTTTAAAAAGCTATATGTAATGCAAGAGTTGCAAAAGATAATATTCCTCTTACGGTCAAACTGCGCTAAGTTTGCATAACATAAACTACAAGGACGTCCAAAGTTCATAAAAGGTAGTAACAAAAAGATGAACACCTTTTGATTGATCCAACCAATGTTAATGATTTGTACATCAAATGAAATGTATTCTAAATTTCTTTCAAATGGTATACAATATAATAAAGTTGTTTTTTTTATATATATATAAAGTTATAGCGGTTTTAATAAATTTATGTATATGTCGTTTTTAATTTTTGCCATTTATTTTTTTTAATGTATTCATATAGTATAAATCGAAAGTATATTAACTTAATTTTAATTTGGTATCCAACACTGTTATTTTGTTATTTTGGCACTTTTTGAAGCCTTTTATTATTGACGCTATCTGATGATTCAAAATAATGATAAGTATTTACAATACACTTTACTCTTGTTGAAACCGTAATGAAATTTTCAAGAACTACTTGTTAAAATAGCATAAAGTAACATTAATCAAATGGCTGCTACAAGATAATATAAATACATTTTTAATATGGTATTTGAGAAAAAAGAATTATAATTTCGTACAATTTTAATGATAGCTTATATTCGAACAGCTTAAATTTATTTTATGTAAATAAAAAAAAAAAATTAAAAAAAATTGTTCTAGGCTACTTTTAAAAACGGAATGTGTACACTTAGAATACTATGTAGGTAAAGACCACTGCAAATGTAGTTGAAAAAAAAAAATGAACTTTCATTTAAAGAAAGGACGACTTAAATTACAGTAAATTCAACTAACATTGTCATTTGTTTTTTAATGTTCAGAAAATGACTAACAATTGTAGTAAAAATGAACCACATGGTAGTAAAAAATAAACAAACATTTATTTTTTTTTTATTTTTTTAAACAACAAAAAACAACTGTCAAAAATGACTGGAAAATCATAAAACAGTCATTTGATATGAGTTGTTTTTTGAAATGAACTACAAGGTTAGTAAATATTTTAATTTGTTCTACAAATGACTGACATTTACATTAAAATAAAAATAAATGACTGACATTTACATTAAAAATTACAACTACATATTTTTAAAGCAGAAGTTCCCTGAGTGTAGTAATTTTTTGATAGAGTATTATTGAAATGCATTTTTTCCCCCATAATCCACAATTTTTAAAAGTTTGTTTCCTCATTATAGAGAAAAAAGTTAAATTTACCATCTTAATAGAAATTCTTCAGCTGTTCGGATGATTTGTGCGAAAACTGTAGATCGGTGAAAACTGTAGATTTTTCGGTTTATTATAATACTGAATTTTATATAACTACAACATGTTAACAGAATATTGTATCTATAACCAAAGGAACTTATTTTTGTGTCTTTTGTCTATTGAATATATGATAGAAAGGTTAAAAGATATTTCTTTATAATTTAACTAAATATTCTTTTGAAACAACTTTACTGGTAAACTTTTTTAAATACGTTTTAATTCTAATGGAAAACTTACTGTGAGCGTAAGAAATATTTAGAAACAAAATCTCAATAAACTATAATTTAATGCAGTTAATTTTATCAAATAGTAACATTTTTTTTTTGTGGTCAACTAATTTCAAAAATTAAACTAAATTATTTATTTGTGGCTAAAGACGCAACTATTAGCAAACAATTGTGAGTAAAACTAAATATAAATCTTAAGTTAATTCTCCAGTTGGCAAAGTAGTCCTAGATGACATTTTCACCAATGATGTTTTGATAACATTTTAAAATTTTTCGCCTATATTATACTATCGAGGACAACTTTAGCGGCAAAATCATGTACTTTGTCGTGTTTTAAACCTTATTGACAACTTGATAACCGACAAATTCATAAACTTATATTACATATGATTTTATTAAGGACAAACTAGGCGACCATTGAATCTACTTTGTCATGTTTCATACCACATTGACGTCTTTATGAGCGACAATGTCTTTAAATTGTGGGAGTTCTGGTGTAATTGTTAGCGCGTTGAAATGTTACATAGATGATCCCGGGTTCGATTCCAGGTGACGACAACAACAATTTAGAAAAATAATATATGTGAGTTTTCTGTCACTCAGCGCCCGCCTTCGGTGTTAACATAGCCCTTAACCTTACTGAAGCAAAATAATAAATCAGGGCTATGAATTAACTTTCCATCAGGGGGAGAGCAACAAATGTTCCAAGACTTATCTTCTGGCGCAATTACAGTGATGCCGTGTTTGAAGCCCTTCTTCTTTCCCCACCTTTCACCTCTCTACTATTTATCCCCTTTCCAAAGAAAGTAACACATTAATTAATAGGAAGAATTTCCTGAGTGTTGTTTTTCTTTAAAAAATAAAAATTGTCTTCAATAAGATTTTATGGAAGAGAAATTAAGCGAAATTGGCATGCATTTCGTGGTCGAAACCCAACTGTTTTAAGAACAAAATTTCAAAATAACGGAAAAATAACCGTACAAGAAAAAAACTTGAATGTTTAAAGTGCGAATGGAACATAGTGTTTTTGTGCGAATTGCTGTGTTCTGATTAATTACTTAATTTATTTATAATTATCTATTAATTTTATATTTTGATTTCTAACTTTAAGTTATTATTTTATAACTACAAACAACTAAATTGAATTTAAGAAAACATAAAGTGTCAAAAATACATACAGTAAAAACCGGCTAAGACGATGTTCGAGGAACCATCAAAATTAGTCGTTATAACAAATTCGTATTAACTGGTGTAAAATTTATTCAACATTTTTTAATTATTTGCAAAATATTTAAAATTTTTTAAAACATTTTCAAAAATTGTGCAACCCTCTTATTGATCTTCTTAGGCTGTTAGCATTCCATACTGTTCAAAATTGCAAACAATCCGAAAGTTTGTATTAATAATTATATAAAGTTTTGTATGTGGTACTGTCAGAATATTTCGTTTCAAGTTAGGGTTCATCTAAAGCGAGTTCGTATTAACAGATGAGTGAAATATTTGTCAAAACGTCGGGACTTGCAAATAAATTCGAAATAACCCATAATTCGTCTTATCCGAGTTCACCTTAAACGTGATTTACTGTAAAAATACCAACAAATTATATTTTTTTCTTATTTGCATGCGTATGTTGTCGGTATGGTCGTCGACGATATAATTCAGGACATTGTCGCCCACACGTAAGCGATAATATATCAAAATCGTCGCTTATAAATACCAAAAAAATATATTTTTTTTCTTACTGTAAACGATAATATAGCAAAAACGTAGTGTCGCCCATGAGATCGTGAACGACAATGTGAGCGATTATGTCGCTCAGATTGGCGTGTACGATTTTCCGGACATTAGTTTGACAAAGTCGCCAACGATTTGCTTGGACTGTGGCCAAAGTGTATTCAACCAGTTATGGGTGGTGTACACGTCGTCAAAGATGTCTTCTAGACATTGCCAACGGGGTTGTAAAATCTGTGTTTGTATTTTCACTAAAGTTATTTACTAAAAAAAAAACTGAAGATGTTTTGTTGCAATATATTGACATATCGCTCATTTACTGCAAGACTGACATAACTCAAAAAACAACGATTTTGCAGAAAACGAGTTTAAAGTTTTCAATCCATATCTGCCTCGCTCGACCCTTTCTCTATGTATTTGGTCACGTTTTTTATAAATAGGGGGTTTTAATGTAGTTTTCTCTTAGTGAGAGTTGTGTGCTTTCTAAGTGTTAATTATTTATATTTTTAGTTTCAGAAATATTTGTCAAATATTTTAAATATGTTTTCAAACTTTCAAAAAAAAATTTTTTTCAAAGTTTTAAATTTTTTGAAAATTTATTAATTTATTTATTTTTCTGAAGTTTGCTACACAAAGGAGTAGCGAAATATTGAAAATAAAAAAACTTTTATATAAAAAACAAACCTTAACTCAAATAAGGTTAAATAAACGAAAATAATTAAAAAAGATATATTTGGCAAAAATTTAAAAATGTTATAGATTTAATTTTTAAATAATCTACAAAACAAGCAAAAAAAACGATAGAAAATCGCTTTACACATTGATGCTGCCCAGTGGCACCCGGTTCTCAATATCATGTTTTGTGCAAAAAGCATTAAAAATAAATATTGCTCATGTAAAATATAGGGAAAGGAGTTTGTTTAACAAGCTGTAACTCTTTGATTTTTTCTCCAAATTTTTCATAGCACATAGAAAAAAGTTCATACTAAAGGGTGTACCAAGAAGAGCGCAATTTGTAAATTTTAAATAAAACACAGATATTTAAAAAAAATCGTGAAGCTTTATTATATCGTAAAGTAGACAGAATGAGGTTATGTATGGAACAATATATCGTGCAGATGGCCGCCGCGGCTTTGCTGGCATGCACGCGATCTTCTAATGAAATTTTCAATGACCGTTTTGCATGAATGCTGCGGTATTTCATTAATGCAGCGTCCAATTTCCTCTTTTAAGGCTTGAGTCGTCGTCGGCTTATTCGCGTAAACCATCGACTTCAAAAAACCCCAAAGAAAAAAATCTAGTGGTGTTAAATCGCACGATCTAGGCGGCCAATTCTGATCTCCAAAACGCGAAATAACACGACCGGGAAATGACTGATGCAGCAATTGAATTGTTTCTCTAGCTGTATGACATGTGGCGCCGTCTTGTTGGAACCACATGCCCTCCACATTCATTTCTTCAATTCTAGGCAAGAAAAAACTGGTTATCATTTCACGATACCGAACACCATTGACTGTTTGCGCTTGACCTGCCTCATTTTCATAAAAAAAGGTCCAATGATTCCTCCAGCCCAAAAACCACACCACACAGTGACACGTTGAGGATGAATTTGCTTCTCGTGAATCACTCGAGGATTTTCCTCACCCCAAATGCGACAATTCTGCCTATTGACGAAGCCATCAAGATGAAAATGGGCCTCGTCACTGAAGATGATTTTATCGGCAAAATCAGCATTTTCATGTTGTCTCTCCAATACCCAATTAATGAACTCCCTTCGCTGTCCATGGTCAGCTGGCTCCATTTTTACTAACCTCGTACCTTCTGCTAGCAAACAATAACAATTGTTCAAATGTCAAACAATGACACTTCGAATGTTGCCAGATTTAAAAATTGCGTTCTTCTTGGGACACCCTTTATTTACATGAGAAAAAAATTGAATGCTAGTATTAACAACAAATTTTACATTGATTTTATTTGTTGAAATATACAAAGAGAATGAATTTTAAAAAAAAAAAAATTTTTTAAAACGAAAATTAATAAATTCAAAAGTGAACGAAAAGTAAAAGATTACAACAAACAAGTGTAAAATTGTATGTTTTTACAAAAATTATGTTATTTTTTTGAATTTTTTTAATATGCATTAATTTTTTGTAATTTTAATTATTTTTAATTCATAAACACAGTATAAATGGCTTCCATAATTAACTTTGAATATTTAAATCCATTTTTTTTGTCTTCATTACGAAAACTTAAACTGTGTACCAATAACATAAATAAATGCATTTTGATATTTGTGTAAAAGGTACTATGGCACTACATATATGTAAGAGACAAAATGAGTAATACAATTGTAGGCTGTATTTTGTATAAATTCTGATATACAATTCATAATTTTTTAAATACAATTGACAATTCCTGAAATACAATTGATAATTTCTAAAATAAAATAGACAATTTCTAAAACACAATTGGTAATCTTAACTACAATTGATAATTTTCGAAATGCAGTTGATTATTTCTGAAATACAATTGAAGGGTTTATTGTAAAAACACGATAAGCGACAATTATCTTTTAATGGATTGTCGATGGTTTCTAGACAACCAATGATTAATATTTGCTTAATGATTAATATTGCTTAAACACTTATAGTATAAAAGACCTGCAAAAGTCATATTTTTTGCATTTTTTTAACCTTTAAAATACGAAAACAAACTAAAAATAAAATGTGGCTTAACAAGGATTTACAGTAAGCCCTTTAATTGATAAATCTGAGATACAATCATTAATTTTTGAAATGCAATTGATTACTTCTGAAATACAATTGATGATTTGGTAAAAACAATTGATAAATCTTAAATACAATTGATAATTTCTGAAATACAATTTAAAATGGTCTATCCTTAAAAATATTTTTTTTTTTCTTTCCGAAAATTTATGTAAGTTAATAACAAAATCACAAAAAGTGTTGCTGGATATTTTTTATGTAGATATTATATTATTTACATTTAAATACCGATAATAAAAAATGTCTTTGCGTTGTGGTTTTGCATTCACATTTTGTATCTTTAATGACCATTTTCTCGTTATTTCATATAATTTTTTTTTCTTTTATTTGTACATTAAAATTAACATCATCAATGAAAGTGATGCGTATGCAACATTATATTGAACAAAGAAAAAATATCTTTTGTTTGCTTTTAATTACTCCAATATACTGCTACTGCAATATGGCGTAAAGAAAATATATACTACTTTTTATTATATACATCTCATAATAATGAAATATTGTAGCATGCCAATAATTAAAAGATATATTTTTTTTTTTCATAATACCTGCCACTAAAAATATATGAGGTTTTCCAATGCAACTGCACTGCTACAGGAAAAAGTACACTCAGAATAATATGTAGTTTACTGTTTGTCGTTTAATAAGCAAGTAGCAACTAACTTTTTTGCTAACTTTACAAAAAACTTCAGAAAAAAACATATTAAGATGCAATTGCATCTTTCTACATAATTTCGTCAAAAAATTTCCACAGGATCGATGAGTGGTATAAAATGGGTTAAATTTACATCTAAAGTTCGACTTTTTCCTTAATTTTTTTACTTAAAATGGAATTATAATTGCTTAACTACGGAATTTTCTTTGAATTTTAATGATTTAAAATACGTAAGTAGTGAAGTATCCGGTAGGACACTTATAAACTCTCTATGTTTGGCATTAATACGACATGCTTTTTTGTAGGCCAGTTGGCATGAAAAACCACATATGTAAATTGTAATACGGAAAAAAAAAAACTATTAAAATCCAAACCTAATTAATAAAATCCATAATAAAAAAACAACAAAAGAAAATTGTTGACAGACATTATATACCAGAAATGGGCTGCATGTGGCCCGTTTAGAAAAAAAAAAATACAAGAAAATAATCAAATAAATGTTTAGTTAAAAAACTATTAAATAAATATTAAAACCTTTAAAAAAATTATTGAGTTGAAAAATAAACGGTACAAAATAGCAGAATTTGAAAATACAATTAAAAATTGAGCCTCAACAGAAAAATTACACTGCTCCATAATGAGTCTTAAGTCAAAAAAGAAAAAAATATTCCAAGTTGCTGGCTTTTATCCATTTAAACTGAAACCCGGGGAAAAATTATTTCAATAATACGAAAATTCTATTTTGGGAATGATCATTGTATTACTTAAATTTGGTAAAACATTTGAACACATTTAAAGTTTATTCTCATTTTTCTTTATATGTGGGAAGCGCGAAAATAAAAAATCGAAAAAATTAAAAAAGAAAACGGCAAATTTGCAAAAATCTTCAAAATTAAAAAAATCGCCAAAATTAAAACACAAAAAAAAAACAAATATACTTGAAAGCGTCGCTAAAAATTGAGAAAAAAAACCCGTCAAAATTGATAAAATTGAAGAAAAAAAATTACTAAAATGTGTTACATTGAAAAAAATATCTTAAATTGGAAAAATCAACCAAATTGAAAAATTCGCTAAAATTTCCAAAATCAGCTAAAAGCAGGGACCGTAATCATTATGAGTTTTATAATAAAAATTACACAATAATGATTATATTATGAGTTTTAAGGATTTTCTTTAATGATAATGATTATTTTTGAGTAATATTAATAAAAATCAGCCATAATCAATATTTTTGAGCAAAAAAAAATACAACTCAAAAATAATCATTATTTATGATTTTTATTTTTTTTCGCTCAAAATAAAACTCACTTTCTTAGAATTCTTAAGGTGCCTTTCACAAAAATTCTCCAACTTTTGGAGTGTGTTCAACATATGATATGTTGAATTCCAACGAGTTGCAACATCAGGCACTGGTTGCGGTAATTTATTATTATTACTAATATTTAGTATTATTATTAATTTTAATAATTTTAAAATTGTGCTCACTTTGGAATATTCCTTTTAACTGCTCTAGTTAGTAATAGTATTTTACTCGTACCCTGTTTAAACAACAATCTATAAAAAGACTAAATATTCGTAACATTAAAAATGATATGGAAAAAATTTAGTATTAGTTTGCTTTCAATTTGAATTATAACAGCTTGCAGTCTTCGTGACGTTGATTTTTTATTTTTTTTTAAATTGGGTATAGATTTACATACCAGCTTAACTATTCTTCATGCCCAGTATACATGAATATTAGGGCTATAACCAAATTTTTGTCATAGTACCACGAGTTGGGCAATGAAAGTGAGTTCTATTTTGAGCGAATAAAATAAAAATCATAAATAATGATTATTTTTGAGTTTTATTTTTTTTTTTTCAAAAATTATGATTATGGCTGATTTTTTTTTATTATTACTCAAAAATAATCATTACCATTGAAGAAAACTTTAAAAATCAGAAATTTAAAAATCATGACGGATATGCAAAGATTGTCAAAAAATAATAATAATGGTGCAATAAATTTTTTTTATGTCTGTTCTAAGTGATTGATTTTTTGATTTAAAAAAACGAACAATAATCATTATTTGCGGTCCCTGGCTAAAAGTAAAAAATTCAACAAAATGGATTTGTTTTTTATATTTTGGCAATATTTTTATAATTTTCTTTTTTTAATTTTGGCGATTTTCTCTAAGGGATGTTTAAAACACGCTTGAACGTGTTAAAAGATATTCATGTACTTCTTCATAAAACGGACCCATAAAATATTTTCCGTTTTGTGAGGGTTAATTCTAAAAGTAAATACGTTATATTTTTGTTTATTAGTTTAATACAGTGTGGACCTGCATAAGATTGTATAATCCCAAACTTGACACTTCAAGCCATTTACGTGCCCACCCCTGTTAAAAACTAAAAAAATAAAGATAAATAATTTAAATTAAGATTAATGGTGTAATTGAAAACTGTTAATTAAAATATATTATTTTAAGAAAATATTAAACGAAATTAAGATAGTTATGAATAAATGCAGATATAAAAATTAAGATTTATTTAAATGATTTTATCTAGTTAATTTCTTATACAATAGTGGCAGTGATTAATATTCTTAGTTTCACCATTCACCTAAATTTTGCAATATCCTTCATTAATGCGTGTTAATTATTTGTACCCTTCTTGTTTCTATTTTTATAACATTTGTTAATTGTAAAGACCATTGGATAATAAAAAATGTGTACATTTGTATTACATATTTCGGACAAAATTAGGTTCAAAAATTGAGGTGATTGGCTAATGTCAGAATAGGAAGCACTATGAGTGTTATTTGTGCATAGCGATAACTTTAGTGGATCAAAAATAATGAAAATGTTCAATGAACTAATAAGACTTTTCTTCACAAAGTGAACGAATAATTTCTTAAAACTAATCTTAAGTTTCATACTTTTTAGGAAACTACCCAGAAGTATAACTTAATATTGTACTAGGAAAACACTGTTTTGTTTGAAAAGCATGTGTTTTGCTAATATCACCCGCAAAATTATTTGCCAATATAGATTTTACCAATCTAAGTTTCCAGAACATTGGAAATTAGCAAGAGTTATATCTTTGCCTAAGGTAAAGCATCCAACTACTTTTTCCGATTTCAGACCGATTAGTATTTTACCAGTTTTTGTCAAAATTTTAGAGATAATTTTTCATGATCGTATATTAGTGCATTTAAATCAGGAAGGACTTATATCTTCTTGTCAATCTGGTTTCAGAGCTCATCACAGCACATCTACGCTAGTACTGAATGTGGTAGAATCCATTAGGGGATACCTTGATAAAGGGCTTAGTGCGATAACAGTTTTTCTTCATTTTAGAAAAGCTTTTAATTCTATTTGTCATGAGAATCTTTTGCGAAAACTGTATCACCAATTCAAATTCGAGACTTCTGCTGGTAAACTTATGTTTTCATTTTTGCATAATCGAGAGCAATTTGTGCAACTGGATAATAGCGTTTCACATAAAATAGCTGTAGACCGAGGGGTGCCTCAGGGCTCCATATTGGGGCCGTTACTTTTCTCAATTTATATTAACGATATCACAAACGTACTCTCTGTTTGTAAGGCGCATATATATGCAGATGATATACAACTGCTGTCATGCAATGAAAAAAGATATATTGGTTATGGAGTTTGTTAATTATATTAACTTGGATCTTTAGAAAATATTGCAATGGTCATTGGAGAATAAAATGGATCTAAATCTATTGAAAACATTTGCTATGTGGTTCGGTAGCATTCCTTTGGATATGTGTACACTTAAACTAAACAATGTCGCTATTGAATATATTTCGCATTGCAAGACCTTAGGAATATATTTAGATGATAAATTATCGTTTAAATTCCATATAAGCATGCTTATTTCAAGAATATGTTTTTCCCTTATAAATAGTGTTGCTTTTTACTTTCCACTGAAAACAAGAAAATTTATAGCGAAAACATTACTTATGCCGATTATATTATATGGATTAGAAATTTACACGGGTTGTAGTGGCACACAATTTGAAAAGTTAATAAAATGTTTTAACCGTATAATAAGGTTTGCGTATGGCTTGCGGTTATAGTCTCATGTATTTGATTTCTTAGGTCTAAGTTTTACAGATTATGTTGACATGCGTTTATTGATATTTTTTTTCAAAATTATAAAATATGGCATGCCTGAGTATTTGGTAAACCGCTTTAGTTTTGGGCCATCTACTAGGGCATTTAATTTAGTATGTCCAAGAATTATAGTTGTATTTAATATATCATGAGTGAAATGCTATGATTTTATTGAAAATATTAGCTTCTTAATGTTGATTAAGTCTTATAAAAGCTGGCTATAGAATCAAATATCGTTTTTATGATCGGTGTCTTTCAAATTCCTGCTACTAGGGTTTGGGTTTTTTTTTCAATTTCTTTTGGTTTGGGTTTTTTTTTTCAATTTATAACAAAAAGTTGTTATATTATATTGAGTATTGAAATAAACGAAAACAATCTATTGTTTTTATTTATTTTGTCAATTATTTTTTCAACAGTTTAAAATAATCTAAAAAATACTATTGTTTTAAACAAAAAGTCAGTAGTCCTTTATTTTAACTTTTGTTCAGTTAATTTGATGTGTATATTCAGTAGTCTTTACGGAAAAAAATATTGTGAGTGTATTTTATCATATTTCACATATTAAAATATGATATGTATTGCTACTTTTAAATGTGTCTAATTATACATATTTCTCAAAATTAATTTAATTTCAGCGATTTTAAAAGCACCAAATTTTTTGAATTATCAACGTTATGCCAATAGTGGCAATGTGTTATCATTCGGGTAACAGGACAGTACTGGCAAAATTGTTAATCCCACGTTAGTTCACACAACAGTTTAATTTTCATATCGAATTTTTAAATTTGTCACGCTGTCGTTTGTACATGCATTGATGAATCACTTAGAAATATTTACTAAAGCAGCTCCAATATCTTTTAAATATGTTGGTGTATTCAGTTTTTACAAATTCCCGAAACCAACTTCTGGCCAAAAAACGGCTGTGTGGCCCTTAGAGCACTGGCCAGTTTAAAGCGTCATTTTGTACGAGATACATATATCAGTAAGAAAATGGTTCTTTTCTTAGAGTGTTTTTGTAGCCAAATTCGCTATTTGTCAAACATTATGCAGCATAGCATTCCAGGATGATCCCAAATTCCGACTTTTAGTATAATATGTGAAAACCTTTCAAAAGTATATGTCGAAATTTTTGGCAAAAATATTTATATTTGTAAAAGTTTTTGACAAAAAAAACATTTGTGAACATAAATATTTTTACACATATACTGTTTAAAGGTAGTCACATCCCTATGGGGAATGGGACCGGTCCTGCGCCTGCCACAGGATCGGTCCCTTCGTGCTAGAGACCGGTCCTCTGGCAACTTTAACATGGCCTTGTCATAGGAGGGGGTCATTTGTCCTGCTTTAAACAACAAAGTGGCATGCCACAGGACTAACCAAAAATGGGCATAAAAATAAACGAAAACTAAACAGCTTCCAATGGGTAAAATTCTGGCCAACTGGCTTTTTCTTGTTAATAAGCATTCTGGTTAAGTGGTATGTCCTTCGTTTACCAGTCACAGGATTGGTAATTATAGAAAACTTGACACTGCTTAACCCACTTCAGTATTAAATTATACCAGTCCTGTGATAAGTCCTTCTTAAACTAGTCACTTTTAGGTCAATTGACTCCTCATTCCCCAGAGGGATATCATACTAAAAGTAAGAGTCTCGGCTCATCTCAGAAAGCTATGCTGTCATATAAAATTTTTGACAAATCACGTATTTTGCATTTAAGGCACCATGCTAAAATGATTGTGCTCAGCATTACCATTTGTCAAGTCCAATTGAAAGTTTTACACTAAACTTAGCAAAAACTATAAAAAGTAAAAAA
Organism: Delia radicum; assembly: GCA_021234595.1. Taxonomy (NCBI): domain Eukaryota; kingdom Metazoa; phylum Arthropoda; class Insecta; order Diptera; family Anthomyiidae; genus Delia; species Delia radicum. The sequence continues at coordinate 139,333,772 of CM037852.1, forward strand.
AAAAAAATGGAAAAAGCGCTAGCCAGAGGATTTAGTATCAGGTTTTATGAATCAAGCATGCACCTTAAATAAGTCTACAGGAATAGGCCTTACATTTCAACAGAAATATGTCGGACTCATTGCATTTAAAATATTCGTACACTTAGAATACTATGTAGGAAAGACCACTGCAAATGTAGTTAAAAACAAATGAAATTTCACTTAAAGAAAGGACGACTTACATTTCAGTAAATTTAACTAACTTTGTCATTTGTTTTTTAATGTTAAAAAATTGACTAACAATTGCAGTAAAAATGAACCATATGTTAGAAAAAATAAACTAACATTTACTGTTTTTACTTTTTTTAAATGATAAAAAACAACTGTAAAAAATGATTGTAAAATCATAAAACAGTCATTTGATGTGGTTTGTTTTTTTAAATGAACTACAAGGTAAGTAAAAAATTCAATTTGTTCTACAAATGACTGACATTTACATTAAAAATAAAGAAACCGTATTACAACCCAAACAACTACATATTTTTAAAGCAGAAGTTCCCTGAGTGTAAAAAAAGTGAATGCTAAGGCGCCAAATTTTAAAGTCATATCGTGGAAAAACTCTCCCAAAGTAAGCCATTGATATCAGCGTATGTGGAATATATAGAATTAGTGGTCTTAACCATATTATTTTTAAAAATTAAGATTTTGTCCTCCCGTGAAATTACTATTAAATGAAATAATAAACCTGTGTAAACACAAGTTTTAATTTGCAAAGCATATTATTAGGCTTAAATTAATTAACTAATGTTATGCATACTTTTATTCATAAAAACAAGATATTTTACAATTATATAATCCCTTTATAATTCATAAAAATTTAATTAAACTCATATTTATAATTGTTTTTTTTTTATCGTTTTGTAAATTTAATAACCCTATGTTGTTATTTTTTCATTAGGACGTTGTAATAATCTACCTTAAACAAAAAAAAAAAAAAAAACAGAAAAAATGCAAAACTAAATACTACAGCAACAAAATAACACAGTTTTTACAACACTTCGCACTTTACCCCCAATTAAATTTATTAAATTCAAATCAATAATTCATCATTTCCTGCAAACCGCACGGAGTACTGGGGCTAAATATTTAATGAAATAAAATCCATGCTAACTTTTTGCTGCTCCTGCTAATATAACAACTACACACACACAACCTTACAAAGCCATAACTGTAACCGAACAACCCGACAACATTCCATCTAACCAAGCAGACACCAAAAAGGGCAGTACAATTTTAAAACAGTCAAATAGAACAGAATGTTAAAATATACAGAAATGGAATAAAAACAGAAATATATATAAATACTCAGGGCTTTAAAATAATTAACCCAGTCAGAATTTGCCAGTGGTGCAAAAAATCAAGCACTTGCTAACCGAGGAATTGTAAATAAACTACTGGCAGAACATTTGTTTAAGACGCTTTAACAGATTTTTTCGAAAGCGTTTTGCCAAAATTAGTTTTACAATAATTTCAGTGGTCTACAAAAAAACTGATTGGCAAAGAATTTGCTAAGACCACTATGCCAACGTTGGGAAAAAGTAAAAAACGTCGGTATAAATAATGATGCTTAGTTTCAAAAAATTGTATTCGAGTTCAAGCCCGGTTACAGTTAAACACTTTTTTTTTTTTGATTTTTTTAATACTTTTTAATATATCTTTCAAGCAATGGGGAAATTTTATTTCCCCATTGCTTGTCCGACACATTTTGAACATACAGATCTTTTGTCTAACGAAGTTGTAATTTTGGGCTTGGAAAAGCACATGTTGCCTGCACTTGTACCACTTGCTAAAGTGCCTTGCCAGCGGTGGTCCGTTCATATTTTTCTGACTGGGAATGTGTGAAGTTACATTTTAATTTTAATTATATAAATAATTAAATAATTTTCTCAATTATATAAATAATTAGTATAAAAACTAAAAACCCGTTACTTCATTACCGGTGGCTTTAAATATCAGAAAATATTGGGAAGAAAAATTTATTATTTTTTATATAACTCGGCGAAAAAGTTCTGATATAATAATATATTATTACGAGTATATACACAGAAAAAACTAAAAACGGGTTTCAATAAAAAAATTTATTGAATCAATTAATATTTTAATTGATTTTGCACCTACCACTGAAATGATAGTATTAACTAAAAAAAATTGCAGACAGTTTATTAAAACTCTTTCAATTAAAATAATAATAATATCAATTAAAAGAGTTATTGTTTTTCTTTACAACCTCAATTAAAAAGTTTAGTTACATTGATGAAAACTTTAATTGAAAATTGAGAAGAAAACAAAGGTAGTTTAATATGAAAAATCGTATTTTTTTATTTTTGTTATATGCCCCCCATTAAATAAAAAAGAAATGTAGGTTTGTAAATTAAATTGACATTTTATTTATAATAAAATTAAAGCTTTTTAATATAAAAATGTATTATAAGAAAACAAATAAAAGTACAGACAAAATTATTGTTTTGCTTGTCTTGTCTTGAACTTTTTCTTGTAATTGAATTGCTTTCTTAAAAAATCACACACAACTTTAAAATTATAGTTTAATGACACTTATACTTATTGAAAATTTAATTATTTACAAAAATAATAGTATAATTGTCCTTTTTCGATAAGGTTTATTTAAATCCACATGTGCACTTTTATTACCACAGATAAAACACAAAACTAAATTAAGTTTTCGTGCGTACACGAATATCTCAACAAAAATAGTGTTGCAAACTCTAGTGAAATAACTACGATTTTGCGTGTATTTGAAATCGGTAAACTATTCAACTCATTAGAAGTTAATCATTTGCGATTTTTTTTTTTATTTTTATGTACAAATTAAATAATATTTTGATATAATTAAACCTTTGTTTGATTATTTAATCTAAATAAAATAAAAAAAAAAATAGTTTGCCAAATTTTAAAAAATTTTGTTTACATGTTGTCAACACTGTATGAATATATTAGAAAATTCAATAAATTTTTTAATTGAATCAATTAAAAAAAATGTTTAAATTGCCATTGATATTCAAACAATCGATTAATTAGATATTTTTTGCCAACAATTTTTTCTGTGTATAGTATCACATAAAACTAAATATCACATCACATCTTATCCAATAAATGGCGTACATAAGCTAAACTTATGGTTTCTCATGGGACCTAATCTGATATAATTTGATGCGAAAAATGTGATCAAATTTTATATAATTTGATACAATTGTATCTAATATATTTTTTAATTAAAAAATGTAGAAAAAATTTCAAAATGTTTTAGAGATCAGTACACTCAGGGAACTTCTGCTTTAAATATTTGCAGTTGTTTGTGTTGTAATACAGTATCTTTATTTTGAAGTGAAAAAACAGTCATTTGTAGAAGAAATTTCAGTTTTGACTACAATTGTAGTTAATTAAAAAAAAAAAAAAAAACACATCAAATGAAAATAAAACAAATAAATGTTTCTTTATTTGAACAGTTCATGCGAATAAAGACGAATAGACCATTTGTAGAATTTTACAGGGGACAATAAAAACGCAGGAAACGATTAAAAAATAATATTTTTGTCAACTTTTTGGTATTAGCTTAAAGATTTAAGTCACATCTACCTATATACAAAATTTTAGTAAGGTATTCGAAAGAGAACTTGCCAAAAATTGGACTTCAATTTTTGCTTAAATGGAAAAAGAGCGAATATCCAAAAAAATGTATTGAAATTTGAATAAAAATGTGTTATTTTGCAGCAGATTTTGACTACATTTTCATGAGACTTGCAAAACTTGACGAACTATGGTTGGTATTTGTTTGTAACACTTTAGGGACTTCAAGGATACACTTTTTAAGGATTGCAAGGACATGCAAAAAAAAATTTTTTTGTTAATTTTTATTTTTAATATTATTGCCATTTGATGCAGTAGTAATTCTTTATGACACTAAATACTTCTTTAGGAATTATAATATTAACCCTTGACTGCATATTACGACGTAACATTAAAGGACATGAACAAATTTTTGTTTTTTATTCCTGACATTGGTGACACTGAAGATTTTATTTTTTGGAAATCTGGTTAATTTGTTTGTATATGCTAAGATTGTTTTTTTTTTGTGTACAATTTCAAATTTTAGCTAATATCAATTTTAAACTCGCAGCTTAATAGTTTTTATATAATATTTTGTTAAGGATGGATATTCGCCCTTTGTGCTTTCCACACTTTTAAGTCTTATAACCAATATAATAAGTATGGTTTGTTCCTCGTAATGTTCTTTCAACACATTGTTACCGAAAGTAAAATTTTTGTATGTTTTTGTGTTGTATTTAATCAAAATTGTGCGTTAGTTCACTCCCAATTTAAACAAAAATATAAAAATATACGAATTATTGCACTTTCAAAGTCATTTTTTTAGCCTTAAAAGTCAAAATTTCCTCAAAATTTCTGCATAGGATTGTAGGGCTCTGCTAATAAAATGCATTTATGCAAAAAAAAAAACACGTGTTTGCGGAAAAGTGGTCTATTCGTCTATTCGTCTTTACCTACATTGTATTCTAAGTGTAGATGTTTTTTGTTTTAATCCAATTAAGTACTACACATAGATACAAATTTAACCATTTGCCAACTAAAATTTGGATACTACGACTAAAGTCGGTTTGTATAACTGAATAAAGGTTTCTATAACTAAATTCGGCTGATGCAACTGAATTTTAGATGCAACACCAAAAATATTCACAAATCACATTTAAATATGGCTGTACTAACCGAATTTATTGGTTTTAGCCACCAAAATGCAATTTTCAATTCGGTTTTTCTGTGTGTACTTGTAATTCATTTATAAAACATATAAATATTAATTTTAAAATACAATGTTAAATCTAAAAATATTTCGTTTTTATGAACCTGAAGTTGGAACATATAATAAATGAAAAAAAAAAAAAAAAAACATTTACCAATGAAGAAAATCAAATTCGTTGTTGGAAAAATTTTCAAGTAGAAGACTTACATCTTTTTTCAAGAGCAGAGATTAACATAACTAGGTATAACTATTTTTACCCGCGACTGTATTAAGAGAATTTATTGGGAAACAAATACTGGCAATGCGCTTTTTGGAAACGCTTGTAATGCAAGTGTTCCGCCAGTAATTGAATTACAATTCCTCAGTTAGCTAGTAGTATGCCAGTGCTTGATTTTTTGTATCACCGGGAGTTTCTGACTGGGCAGTCTTTTAAGTTCCTGCATATATGTTCATATTGTATTATGGTTGGTTATACAAAAAAAAATTATAAAAAAAAGAGGTGATGATGAGGATATTTGTTTGCATATGTAGTTACATACTTTGAAATTATTCTAAAAGTAATAGTAATGTATAATAATATAATATAAAAAAAAAGAATACTTGTTCTTACAAAAGTATTTGTCGGAAAGTTTTGTCCTTCTTGTGATTCTCCATTCGTATAACATAAACAACCCATAGTAATGTACACAAATACAACCGTATGTTTATTGAGCTCTAAGGGTGTTTGTATTGTACCAAGCCATACAAATGTAAAATATTTGTACATTCCAATGCTACTCATATATGCACAATAGGCCGTCCCTTAGAATCTGTTTTATTGATTTTTTTATTTAGTGTTTTTCCAATTTTGTTTTATTGATCTAAAAAGAAATAAAGTTGAAAACGAAAATAAGCAATTTTATTAAAGAATAATTTTCATAAAATTTAAAGTCCTTAAAATTTAAAAAAAAAAATGATCGCATATTGATGAGCAGAGATAAAACTACACCGTTTTTTAAATACTATTCACAAAACTTCATTGTATAAAGCGTTTACTAGCTTCAGATTTTTTTTACTTTTAATTTTTCTTTTTTTTATATTTGAATAGATTGAACTTTTTTCTATATGCTAAGAAAATTTTGGAGAAAAAATCCCATAAATAAAAAAGTTAGCGCTTGTTAAACAAACTCCTTGCACTATCTTTTACATGAGCAATATTTACTTTAAAACGATTTTTTCTCAAAACAAGATATTGTAAATCGGGTGCCACTGTGCATCCTTAACAGGTGGACCAATTTTAAATGGTTTTTGTTTTTTTTTTTTTGTTTTGGAGAGAACTAGGATATGAAGTACCTAATGTAGAGATATTTTTAAATGTTTTTTTGGGAGGTTTTTAAATTTTTGAGTTTATCTTCGTACCATTTTAATGCAAATCAAAAATTTAAAAATCCTGCTGCGTAAATTTATTCGTGTGTGAAACAAAATTAAAATTTTTCTTCTCAGATGACTACCCAAGGCTCCATGATGGCACCCGATTTTGCCTTTAAAAAATGGTTTAATGAAATGGTTAACAGGGTTGACATTGTAGTCCGAATTATAATAATGATCTTCATAACAGCATTTTTATAACAGTATTTTTATAAAATATCCCAGTAAAAAATTTTCGTGTTTTTAGAAGCAGTATAAAACAAATACGTAGCAAAAAAACGAATAATTTTCGTATTAAAATAAATAAAAAAAAAATGTTGAGCTTACTGTTTTCCCTAACAAGGATGCAGGTTGTAAGCAGCTTACCCTTATAAGGAAGGACGTTGTAACGCAGAAAGTTTCATATCGTGGATTATAAACGATCTGTGGCAATTTTCCCGAGTGATTTCCAGTGTTTTCGAGTATGTAATAAAAAATATTAAGTCATTTAACTGTTTCTGAAGAGCTAGCACGTGGAGCGGTCAAAAAAATAATATGATTACATTATATGTCAAAAATTTTAACAACAAAAAATTAATATCTGTAGAATTTTACTTTTAGTCGTAATAATGTAGACATGAAATATGATTTTACTGAAAGCCATGAAATCATATTATTTTATAGTCGCTAAAATTTGCACTTATTTGGCCCACAAGTAATGCTTCAAAGTCTGAATTCATCGTATAAAAATCATGGCATATGTAAACAGGTTTGTAAGGGATTATTTTTGGCTTACTCCCTTACAAGCCTGCTTGCATGTAAGCAGCGATTTTTTTTACTGGGATTGTACTTTTATATCGCAAAAAGAATTTTTTTAATAAACCATTTATTTATTTTTTATAATTGCTTTAAATATTGTAGCTCCTGCTGATTTCTTAAGCTAGTAAACTCCTTAATCGATGCAAAAAACAACGAAAGTTTTAAAATCGTAAAGTTTTGCTTTTACTACAAATTTTCACCTAGTGATATGGAAAATATTTTGTGTATTCTTTGGGATCTGAAAGTTAAAAACTACGAACGAAAAATAAAAAAAACTTTGTAAGTTAAATTTTTTTTTTAATTTTTCAACTTTTAAATTGCCAAAAATTCTTTAGGTGAAACTTGGCATGTCTTAGCTTTCCCAGTACAGTCTTCCGAAACCAGTCCATTGGTTCACTCGATTAAAAAGAATTGAGATAAAAGAAGCATCTGAAATCATTTTCAAAAGATGGCGAACATTTTTGAAATTACTTATACAGGGTGGGCCAACTTCGACTGACTGATTTGAAATACTTATAACTTTCTTATTTTTACAGTTTTTTATTTTATTTTTTAAGTTAATAAATAAAATAGCGTTACACTTACCGAGAGCCTCATCGATTCAGGTACCATCCATGCTATTTTGTCTCATTTGAGATATGTGATTACAATTTCGAGCCGATTGGAATTCTAAAAGGAAAGAACCTCCAGGTCAATTGGAACGATTAAATCCTAGGTTGATTGACGTGTAAAGGGGCAAATAAATCAATAACCCAAAGAGTTAAAACAAAAGGGGAAACGTTTCTATTAGAGTAAGAAAACAGGGAGTAGTTTTCTTAAATTGTGTTGTAAATAAGTAAACAGGTTGCTCAAATTTCAATCACTTTATTAATTACAATTTTATCTTACGTTCGTTAATTGATGCTGCCTGTTGTATACGTCGGAGATATGGAAAAGAGACCCGATAATAAAAATGACTTCACATGAAGTCTCGGTTGAAAAGAAAAAGAGGCTGTATACAGAAGACAACATGTCAAAATGTCAATTTTATATATACAAATACTGGGAATTTTAATAATATTTTCAACCAGGGTTGGGAGTGTTATAACAAATTCACGTATATTACTTATTTTTAAGGGGAATAGAAAATTCATTAAATTCAATTCAATAATTAATTTATAATTTACAGACTTTTACTTAAAGTACTTTAAACATTATGTGAAGTCTTTAATTATACGCTTTTGAAAAAGGACAAAAAAGCTAAAAAGTGTCCTTGTTTCGCAAATATCACAAATATCACAAAACTCATCAATTTCTTTTCTTATTTTTTTTTGCATACTTGCATAATTTTTGCATAATTTTTTTCTGACATATGTGGTTCATTTTTACTACAATTGTTAGTAATTTTTTTAACAGTAAAAACAAATGTTAGTTGAATTTAATGAAATGTTGTTCGTCCTTTCCTCAAGTGAAATTTCATTTGTAGTTGACTACAATGGCTGTCGTCTTTTCCTACATAATATGCTTAGTGTATTGATCAATATCATAGTGTAGAAAATCATTACCATTTAAGTGGATATATAAGTACATATTTGGTAAAGGCAAGTACTTACAAATGTCATTACAAATCTTATTACTTTTATATGGGAATGTCGCGCAAAATAATGATATAGCATTGCATGTTCTTCTATTTCCATTTTGTTACATTTTTAATAGCGCATTATTGAAGCATTTATTTTACTGCTTCTTTGGAGAAGTGAATAATCGCGATTATTATTATTAATTTAACATTATTTTAGCATTTATCCTAAAAAAGCTTTTAATTTCCTACGAGGGCTTAAATAAGTGCTTCTTAGACTGCATTAAACAAGTGATATGATAAAAAGATCCATACCAAAAGATGTAAAAATTAAAATTTTCAGCCGAGCTGAAAATTTTATCCAAAATCTGCTTTTTATTTTAAAATCTTAAAACAATACCTTTCGAACTAACATTGCCGGCCACTTTTAACAAATGTTTAATAATAGCTTTCGTTTTAGTGTTATAAATCAAATAAGCTCTATGTCGCTATACTTGTATGAATTTTATAGTCTTTGCCAGCCGAGCATAATATTCTTAATTACTTTGTATTGTTAATGACCGTGACATGTGTTGTTTGGTACTAACTTGTCAAATTACCATAAACTGCAATATTTCAAAATTTATCCGTTAAATGTAAATTTAATATTTTTTTTTAACTCACAATCAGTTTTTAATTTGAAAATATAAAAATATTTCACAAATAAATACAAAAGTCACACATGTGTAAATAATGTGTGACAGAATATAAACTACTTTTGTACATATTTATGACTGTAATAGTATCAAAAAAAATTATACAATAATTGTTTTTTTCATGCTGCTATGCAGCGAGCAGTTGGAATATGGAAACAATTTGATTATATATACATATATATAATCATACACTTAGAATATTATGTAGGTAAAGACCACTGCAAATGTAGCTAAAAACAAATGAAATTTCACTTGAAAAAACGACGGTTTGAATTTTATTACATTTAACTAACATTGTCATTTGTTTTTGACTGTTTATGCAATAAACCACAAATGTAGTAAAAATGAACCACAAAAATTTACAAACGCTTATTTGTTTAATTTTTTTAAATAAAACAAAAAATTCTAATAAAATTAATGGAAGTTCATAGTACAGGAATTTGGTGTGATTTGTTTTTTTTTTTTAAATGAACAACAAATGACTACATAAAACTGATATTTCTTCTTCTAGATGTATTACTATGCAAACAACTACAAATATTTAAGGTAGAAATCCCTTAGTGTACTATAAATAGTTATGTGAAATATTTTTTTTTTATTTACGAGTCATTCAATGCATAAGTAGATTTCTCTCCCCCGAAAAAATATGTCTGAAAAAAATATAAGACCTAACAGTTCGGCTAAAATCTATGCATTTAAAAATCACATATTTAAAAATTACTATTTTGAGGAAAAAACGGAGAAGCGGAATTAGGTATTACCGAATTTGCAGCTTTCCGGTTATATCTTAAATTCGCTTTGAGTTTGTTAGTCGTGGCTGTTTGGGATATTTCAAATTAATATGACAGAAATGTTGCGCATCATTTAAAAAATCGTAATAATGTGAAATTTGATATTCGATGATTTCTGGGATCGGATATTAGATTTTTTAAAATTAAAAACGAGCATAATATTTTAAAAAGTTTTCTAGTTTGTATTAAGTATTTTTTCGGAGAGACTTGCGTAATCATAATTAGTAATCGGTTTTATATTTAATGATTTATCTTAAATCAAATCGTTAAAACTGAAAATCTTAAATCCAACTTAATCGATTTATTTTATACTTGGAAAAGTTCCCATATCAGAGATGCACAATAAGGTCGTTCGGTCGCCATACAAAAAAAAAAAGTTGTGACAGTCACCCCCTAGGATTTAAGATAATTTAAAGACGATCCCAAAAAATTTTTTTTTTAATTTTTGCCACGCCCCTAGATACCGCCCTTTTGGTTTTTTATGTATTGTGTCTTCGTTTGAAGTCCGATTGTAACGTTTGGTATGTCATTGCTCATGGATTGATCAGGCCTACATTTTCATAGATAATCATTTTTGACTCCGACGTCAAATTCTAGTTGTGAATTGCAATATCTCGATTCCTACCCACCCTAACGCCAATTTTTTTTAATAGTAAAAAAGCGATTTAGATTTCATGTATCTTTTGATTTCAAAGTACACACTTTTATTCATATTCAAAAAAGTTAGAAGGTTTTAAAAAATTAAAAATTATGTAGTCAAAAAATAAAAAAGTAATAAATTAAAAAAAAAAAATGTATATCACACGATACATCTCTTCTCATTAAATTTGAACGCTGAAGATAAAAATGTGAAAAAAGTTAAATCGCCTTGACTTTAAATGTAAGAAATATTCAATAACGTTGCGATTTGTTGGTAATTTTTTTTTTTTTTCAATTTCACACGGTTTAAAATGCATATTGTTTAGATTTTTAAGTGTTTTCCTTTTTTATATTTAAGATTTTTATAAAATTTCTTTATATAGACACGATGACGAATCGTATAAAATTATTATTTATTCACTTTTTTCAACAAATAACCGAGAAACGATTTAATGAAAGAAATTTTCATTAAAGATGACATTTAAAGCAAAACACACTTCAGATAAATTTTAAAAACAAATGAGACCAAATAATAGAAAAACGTTATTTTCGCAAAAACTGAGCCGCCATGTCTCAAAAACCGTTATATTAAATATTTTTTCACATATTCGCCTAAATCATATCACATTTAACAAGACAAGATGTAATGTGAGACAAATATCACATTTAACAAGAAAAGATGTAATGTGAGAAAAATAATCACAATAAAATTTCTTTATACATTTAATTTTTTTTTTGGATTTTTTGTCTTCATTTTTTTGATTTTTAAATCTTTGTAACTCGTTTGTTTGTGGTCAAAAGTGTGCATTTTAAGTGTCAAAGTTACATAAAATTAAAATGTCTTTCTTTACTGTGTAAAAAAATTTGGCGTTAGGGTGGGTAGAAATCGAGAAATTGAAAGTCACAAATTAAATTTGACGTCAGAGTCAAAAGTGATCAACTAAAAAAATGTAGGACTGATCAAATCATGAACAACGATATGCTAAACGTTACAATCGGACTTCAAATGAAGCCACAGTATGTAAAAAAACAAAAGGGCGGTATCCAGGGGCGTGGCAAAATATAAAAAAAATTTTTTTGGAATCGCCTTGAGTTTATCTTTAATCCTAGGGGGTGACTGGGTGAACTTTTTTTTCCGAACCACCCTAATGCACAACTTAATGTGGTGTTATAATTTACTGAGATTTAAATGTACTTAAGTTTAAACTTAGCATTTCGGGTTTAAAATTCTAAGTTTACAAATAATGAGACTGCATACGAGTGTCCTCGTTGGAGCTAATATTTTGAATTGTGAAAATCTACAATAAACTATAGCTTTAAACAAAAACTCTTTTATGACTTACGGCATAAAACAAAATGCTTCCCTATTCAAAAAAAATGCAGTGTGTCTATGTATTGCTGCGAAAATACATAAACATATAAGACATTTAAAAAATTTTCGACACCTGTTGAAACTGACTTTACATGCCTCTTAGTTCTCAAGGTTTTTGAATTCACTCTTTGACGACCGAACTTAAACCGCTGAAGATATGTTGACGAAATTTCGTAGATACTTGGGCCTATGACTAACAAAAAATGTTGTGCTGCTTTTGGCGCTTTACTGCTCTCCCTATCGGAGAAATGTAGTACACGCATAAAAATAACCCTGTAAAAAGAGCAAAACATGCTACTAAAAATTAGCTAAAAATTACCTTGCAGAAAAACTACTAAAATTATCAGAATTTTTTACTAAATATTAGTAAAACAGCAAACATAAATCTGTTGAATTTACTAGTATTTAGTTATATTTTTACTAAATTTTAGTTAATTGAAAGTAACAAAATGATCTGCTAAAATCAGCAAAAACATTTACTAAATATTAGTAGACAAATTATTAAAAAATGAGAAATATTTAAAGTTTTTTTTTTTTAATGCGAATGTAAGTCTGTCTTTATGAAATCACCAATTTACCATTTTTTTATTAAACATTTTTGTTAATTTTAACAAAATAAACCGTTATTTGCATTCCACTAAATTTTAGGTAAATTTACAAAAATTTTTGGTAGTATTACAGTTTATGTTTGCTATTTTGAGTCTACAAATATTTACAAAAAAGTTTTTGCTAATTTTACAGAGTAAAATTAAATTTTCAATTAACTAAAATTTACATCTAATACAACTAAAATTTTGTCTGTTAGACGCCACTTTTAACTAATTCTAAGTATTTTTACAAATTTATTTCTATGAGTGTACTAAAACTAAATCATTAATGGGCTGTAGCTCCTTAGTGAGGTAAGATTTGTCCATATTCTCAGTTTTTATTTTGTTTTAAGTTATGTCTAATCCAAAAATAATAACTATTTTTGTAGAAACTTAAAACTGAATTTTTGACATTATAAAAACAAAAACGTAAAAAAAGTCAAAAAATTGCTTTTTTGTTTTTTAAGATTAGTATTAGTATTCCAAGCGGTATGCCAATTATGACCTTTTTATGCATTAGAGATACCATGAAATTTTCTAATTATTATTTTTAAATTATGAACATATCAATAATAACTAATTTAAACTAATCGAGCATTTTAAAAAACTCGACATAATCTTCTATTTTTAAATAACTAACAAAAATTAACCGCTTACTGCAAAATTACTGTTTTGGTAGTTGTTTATTAAAACACTGCAAAAACTACTTAAAACAACTATTACTGAAGTACAGTATTTTTGGTTAGTTATTTTTTAAAATAACTGTCCAAATCAGTCGTTTTTCATTTCCTCATAGATAAATTACTATAATAGCAATTAAAAAACTACCCGAATGACTTACATGTACTTACCGTAAGAGTATTCAGAGTGTATGTACCACAAAATAGAAGAAAGGTGAAATAACAAAATATATTTAACAGCGCTAGTTTTTTTTTTTTTGTTTGCAGATCAGTCGATCAAAATTTTGTACATTTGCATTTAAATGCAAGAAAAGTAATCGCTATTTTTCTGTTTATATAAAAGACTTAGACGGTATTTAATCTGCGACTAAAACAGATTTTTTTAACACAAAATGCCTACGGTAGTATTGGGATCAAACCAGAAATCCATAGTCGAATTTCAAAAAAATTAAGAGAATGTGAGTTTGTTTCAGTTTGTTGTCCATTTACTTGCGATAAAGTTTGGAATAAAAGTATTCAAATAAGCGTTTTTTATTACTCATTTTACCAGTAAATTTAGAAATAAGTGAACCGCGTTAATTTTAAAAATATCAGATCAATTAGATCTCAAATGTGTCCCCGTTTTAGAGATCTAATTAGGTCTGATCATATATGGTATGGGAACTATTCAGATCACTAAAACGGATCTAATTAGATCTGGTCAGATCTGATCTCTTTTAACGCCAATGCGTCGTTAAAGATAAATGATTAACGCGAATGGATTTAGCGTTCTTAAGCATAGGTTAACACACACACACACAAATGTTATTCATGTCATAGAAAAAAATCAAAATACGTTGCCTTAAAGTGTCGAACATTTTTCAAATTCCTCATATACTCTTGCATTAACTGAACAGGAATTGTAAAAATTTTTACAATTAAAACAATTTTATTCATTTTAAATACATAAATTAATAAAACGTCACATTTTTATTGCAATTTTAAATAAAAATCGGAAAAGTATTGAAGGATATTGTTTATTGGATACAGGTTGTCTTTAATTGTTGTGCTTTTTGCAGTTTTAATCGAAATTCATTAAAAAACAAGTCATTAATAGCGAGGTCATCATATATAAATTTTAAATAATGATTTTTCAAAAGTAAACTTATCTTGTTTATTGGATATTTTAAATCATTAACAAATTAATATAGACTATAGTGGGTGAAAGTGCTGTGTATTGTGGATTTTAAGCTGGATTTAAATTTCATTCAGGAAATAAACAAATTATATTGCGATTAAATACTAAAGAGCAAAAATATTAATAAAAACGATAACACAGTTAAACAAAATCAGATAAATTTTATGCATCAGACCTATCATTTCTAAAATACTTTGGAACGCAGATCACGAATATGGCGTTAGATTTATAAAGTTTGCTATACAGTCACCCGTTTGCACGCACATATAAATACTGTTAAATTTTCATCTTTAATTAAAATTAAAAAAATTTCTTTTGTGTTTTTGTTTACATAAGTTAATAGGCTCTAAAATCGATCACAATTAATAAGTAGCATCTCCGATGCATTTTTAGTGTTTAACAGTGTAATGTATTCTATGGGAAATTGTTAAATAAAATTCTATTGAACATGAAAACTAATTATGGAATTATTTAAACTTTTACCATAAAATAATATATAATATATATAAATTTGTGTTCTTCGTTTAACACATTGGTTTCACTAAAATGAAAATAAATTTGTATAGCATTTACCCATCATCCACAATAATATTTTTTGTGTATGCGTAAAGGTATTTATAATACTTATAATAATACACTGCGTTGCACAACTATAATCACAAACGACGTTTGGTAGTTTTTCTAATATTACAAAAAAAAAAGTATATTAAACTTATAACTGTCTTTAAGAGTGTGATAATTATTCTCTTAATTAATTTATTAAAAGAATTGTGAAATATTATTTTGTTAGTGTTTCATAGCCAGGCTGGCCAGTTTAGCATCCAATTTTATTCTTTATAATAATTTAATAAAAAAAAATATATATTTTTAAAATTGTGTAAACGTAATTTATTACCTAAAAATAATAAATATTTAATGATTAAAACAAAAAAATTAAAATCGCTCTTATCTAGCAATATTACCTGAATAAAAAAATAAATTTGCATGCTAAAATGGTGCGGGTGTCTATGGACCAGGTTTCCAACGGGCCTTACCCATGGGTAGATACCGATCCATTTTTCAGGCAGAGATTTTTGCTATCTGTGTCTGCGCGGAGGAGTGTCTACTAAGGGGCACTATTAGATCTCGCATCTACATTCTTTCTGACAGTCAGGCGGCATTAAGGGCTTTAATGTCCTATGAGGTGTCATCTGGTCTGGTCATGGAATGCATTCTGGCTCTTAACCGACTTGGCAGGCGCAACTCGTTTACCTTAGGGTGGGTTCCTGGTCACGAGGGGCATGAGGGCAACGAGAGGGCAGATTGTCTTGCTAATTGCGGGGCCCGAAGGCCCTTTATTGGCCCTGAACCATTCTGTGGTATACCTTTGGGGTATGTTAGGGAGAAGCTCGGGTCGTGGAGGGAATCAGAATTCTCTCTCTATTGGGAAAACTCTCTTGGCCAACGACAGGCTAAGAGATTAATTTATTTTTCCAGTGCAGGATCGAGGAGACTCTTGTCCCTCGGGAGGGGTGACTTGAGAACCCTGGTGTCTTACCTGACTGGACACTGCAATCTCAGATACCACCTGCGCAAAAGGGGTCTTTCGGACACGGATGAGTGTAGGTTTTGCGAACTGGTAGCTGAGACATCAGAGCATGTTCTTTGCGAATGTCCGAGGCTATGTGAAAGGCGTGCCAAGTTTCTTGGCAATCGCTTTGTTTCCCCTTCGGACATTATGAAGATTTTGCCTAATAGGATTATTGGCTTTATAGGTAGCTTGAATCTTTAGGGTAACTTTAGGCAGCACAAAAGACCTAAGTTGGTCGCGGTGCATAGTGCCATATAATCTAATCTAAATGCTAAAATGGCAAACCTTTTCATAACTATAATTACATATAAAAATACACAAAGAAGAATAGCAAATAAGGAAAAATTGAAGAATTATTTTTGTTTTCTATGCAATTTTAATCAATTTGCAATGAAATGTAGAGTGGTTTATATCTAAGTGTTTTTGAAAAATGACAAATTTTAGTCCATTTAAAAAGTGGCTTAAATTGCTAGCAATATAAACCGTTTAGATGTGACTTTAACAAATTTTGCAAATAAGCCGAGTGCTTATGGTAAATATAAAGCAGGCACCCCGAAAAAAGGCTTTCTGATCGCGACCAGCGTAAAAGAATCAACTGTGCAACTCAATAAAGAGTCTTAATTAGATAATCGATAAATGTAAGGTAAATATGTGTAAATGTGTTTGAAGCCCTTGATCTTTCACCACCTTTCATCTCTCCACTATCTTCTTTCCAAAGAAAGCCACACATCAATTAATAGGAAGAATTTCCTGAGTTTGCTTCTCTTTAAAAAAAAAGTAAAAAATAAACCATAAGTCGGCCGTTAAAGGATTCCCAGAGAATTACTCACTAACATCTGATGTATGTTCCAAGGTTATTACCCCCCAACAAAACTGCTCGCCTTGAATTAACTAAAAGGAATTTACAAACCAACTAGAGAAAGGTAAATCAATAATCGCTGTTGTTGGTAGAACTGTATTAACAAAAAAAATCTTTTAAAGGTGATTGAAAACTGACGAGAAAAAGTTTAATCTTTCAAAGCAATCTTTCAAATTTCAAAACTAACGGTTTTAACAAATACCGGAGAGACATAGCGAAAGAACCAAGATATTTCTTAAAAACAAATTTCGGATTTGGTTGATTTGCTACTTCCAAGCAACAGAGTGAATTCTTCAGAGTACATTACTGTATTAGCAGAGAAATTGATGCTATTTATTGCAAATAGAAATGAAGAAGAATTCATGTGCCAACAAGACAATGCCTTAGTACATGTAAGTCGTCAGACAATGGAATGGCTATCATCAAAAAATATAAGAGTATTGGAATGGCTCGCATGTTCTCTAGATCAAAACCCCATTGAGAATATTTTTGGAGTATTAACCCGTCGAGTTTAAGCAGAAAACCGTCAATATGAATGCATTTTCATCTCAAAGTAGCAAAACTTCGACGAAGAACTTCGAATCTGGTAGACAGTATATTAGATCGAATTTTCGAGTTGATCAAAAAAAAAAAAAAAAAGGATTCCTCACGCATTATTATAACTGCTACTTTAAATTATTTTTCTTAAATGTTTGTAAATTTTAATACATTAAGTAGAACGAATTATATAGTTATGAAACACTAATTGATTTTGTTATTCCTTTTTAAATTGTAAAAAAAAAAAAAAAAATTGCTTTTTTGTTAAATATTATAGATTTTCCATGGTTTTTTTTCATATATACCAGTTAAACTCTTCTACTTTTTTTAACTTCCAAAATTTAGTGAAAATAATGTGTAATTATAGTTTTGCAATGCAGTGTATGTCATGTCAACACCCTGGTTTATTTAACCTTTAACATTTTTGCTGTTCACACGTGTAGCTTTCAAAATCATTTATAGTGTCAATGAACGAACGAACGACTAAAAATATTTAACATTTAACACTCAACCTCATTTAATAGCATTTTTTTATTTTGGCCAAATGCGTGTGAACATTCTTAAAATAGTATGGAATATTATTAAAGGAGACACAAATATATACAAGCAAGCGTTTTCTTTGGGTTAGAGCGAATTTTAAAAATACACCCAGATAATTCGTGCTGACAACACAATTTATTTACAATAGAATGATTCCGTTTAACTAAACGATTTTTTCAGTTGTACACACCGAATTATTATTGCGGCAAACGGACACATACCCACCAAAAAATAATGCTTAACCATAAGCAGTTCTAGAAGGCGTTATTTATTTACCCAGCGCTTTTGAAACAATTCCAGAAGGCATAATTTTTGTTCGCAACGTCCTACTTGGTATGTCGCATTTTAACAGGTGAAAGGCGATTCCTTTATGTGATCTAAGAAGCAATAAATAAAATTTATGCCTTCGTAGGAAATGTTAAGCGTTTTTTTTTTTTTGCATATTGACAACATTAATGCTTCATTGTATGCATTATTTACTGTTTCCAAAGAATGCATTCGGTGATGTACAGAAAAATATACTTTTTCAAATAGTTCCAGCTCACTTACGTTTGTTGCAAAAAATTTAATATTTTGGGAATCGCCTTTTGATCAAAAAGAGCTGGTCACGTTGCTCATACGTCATATAGTTTTAATATAACTTAAAATATGTATGAATATATTGAAGGACATTATTCAAAAAATATTTGCTATAAAGCTAAAACGAGTAAATTTTATGGGTACATAGAATAAACAACATAAAAATCTCACAATATCAAAAATTTGTAATAATTTTTTGTAACTTTTTTGCAACTATAAACATTAAAATATTTAATAACAAAAAATATATCTCTTCTATTTTTAGGTAAGTGCATTTTTATACGAATTACAAATATTCGAGCTAAAGGTATTTATTTTTGCATTTAATATAAAACGATATATTCATAAAAAAAACAATAAATGGTCCAGCTAAACAATTAATTACACATCAAAGTATTAACATTCTGCTTTTATTGACCCATGTTAAAAAAAAGTTTATGTTTAAATTAAAATTTTCCTATGGAATCGACATATGAATTTTAAAAAAATGTTAATTTGAATTAATTTTTTTAAAATTCGTTATTTATTAACACTATTTAAAAAATGGGGATACTGATCTTGGTGTCGATTATTCCTATATCATAGTTATCTATTAGGGTTGCAAACTAAAACCCGCAAAGGGTGTGGGTCACATTTTAAAGTTTTATGGCGTTTTCTTTTCTGGCAAAAAATGTAACATTTTGTTTGCCCTTTCTAAAAAATTGCATTTTTTGTGTTCTTTTCTAAAAAATTGACAGCACTTTAAAAAGGAATCATGTTCTTTTAAAAATATGTCGCCCTATTAACATGCAAAAATGTTGCCATTTTCACCCTTTATAAAATGATGGGGTGAAAATGTTGCACTATAAAACAGCTGATTTTATAGTTTTGTTTTGAAAAAAAAAAAAAAATGTTTATAGACGAAAATTAACAAATTTTGTTTTATAAATTATAATAATTTTAAAAAATATACATTTAAATTGCTAAAAAAGCTGCTGTAGTAATATGCGTAAACAATGTTGTTGGGGTACTAAAGGATTCTTCCTCATCATCAGATGAAGAGGAAATGTGTGTTCTGCAGGAGCGAAATATTGTGCTTGCATCAATTCCTGAATCCATTTTAAATAAAAAAAAAAATAATTAATTAAAAACAATTTACATGCCAATTTGCAATTTGCCGCTTTTTTATTTTTCAACTTGTTTTCTTTTATACACAAATCAGCTGTTCTAAAGCAGGGCAGCATTTTTTGTATAAATTCATGTGTTATTGTGACTATGAATATGGCAACATATTAAGAGGGTTATGACAACATTATTTAAATGTCACTTATAAAAATGCAACATTTTTTTTGTCAGAAAAGAAAACGCCATTAATTAATGGAGTCAAAAATTAAATTAATAAATGGTGTCAAAAATTAAGCCATTTTACGTTTTTTAGATTTATTTGGTTCTATTAGCAATAACTATAGACACATTTATATCAAATTAAAGGTTTTTTAAAACAGATTTTCCGATTTCATCCCGTTATTCGCAAAAAATTGGACCTGATTCTGACCAAATTTGGAATTTCACATTTTCACATGGAATATCTCGGACACTTTTAGATATATCCAACACATGTTTATATCGGATTAGAAAAAAAAAAAAAAAAAATGGAGAGCACTTAACAGTTTATATGCAAAAAATTTTGTATTTGAGGTGGTCATATTGTCGCCCCGGTGCACAGTGGAAAATTTTAGTCCTTATCGGACCAAAAATCTGTAACTTTTTTGTTCTTAGAGATAGAGTTCTGAAATTTTGCACGAATAATCTTAAATGTATTTGCTATTATTCTATAAAATATCAGCCAAATTAAACCAGAACTTATTTCAGAAAAAAGGTAAGAAGTTTATTTTTTGCATATGGAGATGTCTTGTACATGTATTTGGTACAAAATAGTAACTTTAACTAATTTATATTGTAGTAAATAAAAAAAAATAACATACCCGGCTGAAAATGGTAATAGTGTAATTAAATAAAATTATATATATTTTTTTATTGAAAAATTGCATGTACATATTTATCTATATGTGATGTCACTTTAACCCACACCTAACTTAATAAAATTTTATTAATTTGCACTTTTCCCATTTTTAACTGGGTTTTGATTTTATAAAATAAAATTTACATTTTCGATGTATATTGTTTACAATAAGTAAATAATACAATAAAAAATAAACTTAAAAAACATTCTGTTAGGTATAGTGTAACTTTAAATATTTAAATAATATTTTAACCGTGACATTTTCTTCTTAAAAATCGCTATTTTGTGGTTACTTCATCAGTTTGAGCGTATCTTCATCCAAATCTTTTGCAAGTTTGGCAGATGGTTTTCTTATACTTGTTACATATGGATCAGAGGTGTAAAGAAGTCTGTTGAAAACATCTTCGTTAGTGGCTGATCGCGAACATTTTCGAGAGTGATGTAAACGATAATTTTTGTAGTCTTTATTGCGCGACTCTTGTGCGTCTTCGGACAGCTGACCAATAGGCAACACTGCAAAATGTTTTATAATGCTTTCCCCATGTATCAATATTTTGTGGACAGATGATGGCATATGATACCAGTTGTATTTTTTTATATATAATCTTGCTGTTTCCATTGCATATTCGCCAAATTTTCCAGGGTCTATTATTAAATCAGACGATAAAGCTTGAAGAATGATGTGAAACCTTTTTATTAATTCTTCATCTACTCCAGTTATATCAGCAGATCGCGAAAAATTAAAAAAAAATCTTCTAGCGGTATTACCATCATTGCTGTTACCACTTCCTTGCCTTGGCTTATCAATAATTAATCCCAACTCTTCACGAAAACGTTTTTGTATATTAGCTTTTTTAAGCTTCTTAATTGCTTTATGATTTTCAGTTAAAGCTGACCATTTTTGGAATTCACTATTATAACCAATGTGCAAAATCATTTCCATACATCTTATCCATGCGTGGAGGGTCGATAAACCATACTTAAACGCATTTTCATCTTCTGGTCTTGCAGCTACTCTCTCTAAATTATTCATTTGAGTAGGTGTCGCTTGGCATATGGTACATGATGCACTTGATGGAGTATTTGTTAAAACTTGTGCTACTTTACCATCAATCATTGTAAGAAACAGTTTATGGTTTACGGCTACATTTTTTTTGTTCTTTGAAATAATAGTTGGTGACAATAACTCTATTTGAGTTTCAATATTATCTACCACTTCTTTAGTTTTTGCGGGTGTCTCTTTGCAAAGTTCTATTGAAATGGGGCGACAATATCGAACAGATGAGCAGACTGGATTTTCCCAAATAATATCACCTGTTTCTTCGCTTACAAGTTTAATTGGTACTAAAGATGTTATAAATAGATTTGCATCAGAAATTAGATTAGATTCCTCTGGAAGCAATTGCTTATATTCTGATTGACCTGACGAGCCATCACAACCCCATTTACAGTAGAGAGTTATGTTTATTAAGCTTTTATTATCCACAGCATCAATCATTAAAATCCTGGTTGAAGTGTGATCTAACAGATCTTGTAAAGACTTAACTCCAGCATAAGTATTTGTTACGTGTAGTAAAGCTGGTGGAAGGCAGCAACTTTTTTTTGCTTCCTGAATTTTATAGTATGGAGGAAGAACAGTATATTTTTTTTCCATCATAATATTTCTTAAGTATATGTATTGTGCTTTTGTCAGGTCAAGGTCAATAAATACACTTAACGCCTCTAATTCATCGAAAGATTCACCCTTTTCGGAATCTTCCAGGTTTTTAAGAATCTCCTTCTTTTCAAGTTTAGAAGAAGATCTTAGCAGTTCAATAATTTTTGCCTCTTCCAATTCTAGCATCGATCGCAAGCCTTGGATATAAGCGCCATAAATATGTTGAAACCCATTATCATTACATAGAGAAGTATTTTTACGTTTCTTTGATGATTTTGATGATGTTTCATAAGAGTTACAGGGTCTTCCTCGATTCGCCGTACATTTTGAAGGTTTCACTATTAGTGGCAAAGTTCTGCAAAAGTCCCCATTTAACCACTCAACATTTTTTTCAAAAAATATTTTTGAAGATCTGCTTGATTTCTTCCACCGATTATTAAAACTTGGTATGACAGTTTTTTTTATATCATTTACTATATATTTTATATTTTCTTCAGAAAGTTGATAATTTTTTTCAATAAAAACGTTAATACTTTGTACATTTCTCCCACTTTCAATATAAGTATCAATTATTTGACGCACTGAACACTTAAAATTATTCATTTTTAATTAATGTAATACTGATTTTTAATAATCTCTTCACAAAAAAAAACACAGTATAACCAAAAAACATATATTATTTGTGACTATTCTTAAACTTTCCATCAATAGCCTACTAGTCAACTTTTTTTATATAACGGAATTTTTATTTTTTGCTCAATTTGTTAAATTTATTTTTAAATTTAGCAAAAAAAAATGAGATAACAATGCAAAGCTACTTTAACAAAACTCATTTCTCCAATTATCTAAATAACTGAGTTTTTTAACATTATTGAATGTAACTTCTGTTTATGCACGAATATGCAGCTAATATTTTTATAGTATTTTATTAATATATTAAGCTTTAAAATTTTTTACATATAACCGCAGAGCTAAACAGAGCTCCTAATTAAAAGCCTTACCAAAGTTTTTACATGCAGCCAAAACAACATTACATCATTCAGGAGCTAAAATTTTGAATGTTTTCACTAAAACCTGATCCGCTATTTATAAAATCGAAATCTATATCAAATTACCTTTCCAATAAGGTATAAAACTCCTTAATTGTAATGTGAATTATATTAAAAATATGCTCTGAAAAATGTTTTATTTTTATAGTAATAAATCGTTGTCGTAAAAAGATGTGAATTCGGTCCTTATTTCCGACTATTACTATTGACCAAACATCAAATATTTTCCTCAAATTATTAAGTTCGAAATCTTAGCTTTTCGATAAAAAAAAAATTATGGTGTAATTCGAACCTTTTTAAAAATGAATTATGGGCTGGTCTTACTCTACGATTTTCCACTGTGCGGTGGGCTGGGAAGGTTCAAAATCAAAACATAAGCTTTAAATTACGTCAATTATGCCAGCATCATATTCCATTAAAATCGGACCACGAACAAGCGAAGTCAACCGATGGGTTACATCCGATCTTAGTGAAATGTGGAAATGTGATAAAGAAAAAAAAGGCGCACATATTTTTTTTTAGCGACCCAATCTAACGTTCAAGTGTTAAAAGGTGGGGCCAAAGTAAATATATTTTTTTTTGTATGGAAACATGTCTGAAACTGATTACATTCAGATTTTTTTGAACGCAGCTTTAATGTACTCGACAAATCAAAATTTTGATACCATGAAATATTTGTTTTTATGATATCGTTAACCTGTCAAAAACTGTCAATATTTTTGGGATATTTTTCAAATCTCCAATTTCAAATTTTAAAAAATTTTTATAAACAAAATCAAAAAAAAAAATCGATTTGAATTTCACTGAATTGTTAAATTCCTATCTAGATTCTTATGGTTGACATTTATTTAAAATATTTAAAATGTAGGTTAAAATATTTAATATATAGGTTTGCATAAAAGACAAACTATTACGAAGATCGGAAAAAGCTCATACACTCCCTCGATTAAATTTTGTTGGCATTAATAAATATATTTTTCAGCATAATCCAACTCGAATTCTTTAACAAAACGCCAGTTCTAATATCACTTAAAACACATTTATTTGAATAACAAAAATACTAGAAAGTTAGCAAACATGTTTCGTATACCAAATAATGCGTCTCCAAAAGCTCTTTCATTTCGTACTTCATTTGCTTAAAACTTAAATAATTCGAAATAAGCCAGAAAAACTAATAATAGGGGAGTTTTTTACCCCAAATTTTAATCCCTAAACAAGATTGGGCTAGTAAATAAAAATACATGTTACTTTTTTTTTGTTTATCACTTACCCACATTTTATTAAGATAGCAGAGAAAACATCCATTTGCAAAAATTGTGTGATATACCCCACTGTACAATGGTGCAAAGTTCACTAACAACAAATTATTTTTCTATTTTTAGATTTTCAAAATAAGGGATTAACACATTCTGGGTTAAAATTATCTGTTTTACAAGTTTGTTATAATTTTTATTAAAAATAAAAATTATGTTTTTTTTATCAGTTTTATGTATTTAATTCCAATTTAATTTTCTTAACATCTTGAGAATATTTTTTTTTAAGTGTAAAAAAATAAAATAAAAAAATATTTATAATATATAGATTGAAAATGAGTATAATTTTTAAGTATTTTTCAATAATATTTCTCTGTTTAAATTTTATCATGTTTGAGAAATATATAATTTCAAATTGTTATCAACAATATTTTTTTATTCAAAATATATTTTTATGTTTCAGAAAAATTTTAAAAATATTTGAAATTTATATGAATTTCAACTCGGATTATTAAGTCGAACCATTTTTGAAAAAAACTTAATAGAGAGAGCACTATTAGAGAGAGCACTATATTTCTCGATTCCAGAGCTACAATTGGAAGAAATTATTTAAAAAAATTCGAATTAAAATTATTTGGTATAATGCTATAAACACATAGACCACAGCAGACTGCAGAGCTACACGACTGCAAATGCCGTTGACTGCAATCGTCGCCGTGTGGTCAGCTACTTATTATTTTGGAAACGACAGCAGCATAGTAAACAGCTGATCACGATTCAATTTAAAAATATCAACAGCTGTTTTTTATACAAATCAGGGATGTTAAAGTTGGTACAATTGTACTTTTTTGGTACATTTTGACCTTCTAAAGTACCGTGGTACTACCGCGACTCATTTGGTACAATTTAAAAATTTTTAATTTTTCCCCTTTTTGAATTTTTAGTATAGCAAACAAATTGTTATTGTGTCCTTTTTCATTGCATTTATTCGTTTTATGTAATGAGCTCTTAAAATATATGCGACTATATCCGCCAGATTTTACGATTTATCATCATTTTAAGGATTTTGAAGAATAAAGTTGGCAATTTTTTTTTTTTTAATATCGATTAAAAATTTACGATTTTTTACAAAATTTTTCTGGCAGCTCTTACATATATTGACACTTGTTGCAGCCAACTTCACTTTTATTTTGAATTTATTAAAATTCTGAAGAAGTGAAAATTGATATATAGATATGGCATCACTTATAACATATGGGAAAACAGTGGACATTAGAGTGAGGTGAGTTTCTAAAAATAGAACTGTTGTGTTGTTGGAGTTGTACTTCTGAGATTATGTATGCAAGAACAAAAACACCGTGTATTGAATAAAACTAGTTTTAATCACAACAAAACTCGACCTAACTATAGCTCAGAGGGCTAAAGCGCTCTGTCTAACGTGTAGTGCGAGTGCATGTGGCATTAGAAATCAGTTTATCTATACCACGGTCAGTGATTGCACAGAAAAATTTCATATAGACGCAATCGAACAAATAAAAACATAACAAATATTACATTATTCAAAAATTCAAAAAAACAGGGTCACTGACGAACGTTCAATACCAGATACTGCGCAGTCTGATTCAGAAAAAATTGAATATTTGCAATGTAGTTATGATTTTTAGAAAATACACTCATTCTTCTCTACCACGCCTTTCACAATTAAATTAAATAAAATTGCATATTAATTATAGTTTTAACTGCAATTGTCTGAAAAAGACGTTAAAATTCAAACTCAAACGAAAATTAAATTATTGTTAAAGAAATGAAAGAAAATTCCAAACAATCTTATATATGTTTAATTTAGAACGAGCTCTCAACCTCCGTATATTTACAAAAATAAAGCAAATCAAACATATTAGCTAGGTTAATACTAGTATTTCGATCTGGTTAAAGATCTCATCAGAACCCAATGTTTTAGAAAAGTTATAGCCTCCATAACAGGCAGAACTTTAACAAAAAACCGATTAATCATTAATTTTGCTCCATTCTTGTCTTCTTAGTAAAAATATTACTTGAGCCAGAGTAAAAACTAAAATTTTTTTAACTGAAGTCGTTAAAAAATTAAAAAGTTTGTAGTTTCTGGTCGGTAGTAGCTAATTTTCAAAATGAACTGAATGTCAATATGTTTCCAGACATTTCTAGTCGTTGCTGGAATTTTATCCATTCCACACTGGTCTGCAAATGTGGAAAGAGTTTTTTTCTTTTCAAAATATAATAAAAACTAAGGAAAGAAACAGACTACATTAGCCAACATTATCAAGTCTCATACAGACTAAGGATTGGTTAAGAGAGACAAATTTATGATGCTATGATGTAGAAATTCCAAATAGTTTATTAACTAAACAAATAATTCCATGATTTGGTCTCATATATTCATAAGACTTTTTTATGCCTTATTTTATTCGTACATATAATGTATGTTATTGGAAGGTTTTGTTTTTTTTTTCTGTACAAGAGAATTTTTATGTATTTTTTTTTTTGTTGTTTTAATAAATTTAAAAAAAATGGTACCGTCAACGTCCAAAAAGTACAATTTTTTTTGGATGTTGGTACAAAATTGAAAACTCCATTTAACATCCCTGATACAAATGCATTTTTGTTTCAGTAGTGCCAATTACATCTTTTTTTTCTTTATTAAAATAGAACAACATGCTTGGTTGTAGACACGTATATAAAGTTCACTTAAAAATACAATTACTTATTTATAATACATTATTATAACGTGAAAATAAATTTATATAACCCCTCTTGAATATTAATGCAATTATACCATTTGATGTTGCGACGTTTTTTGTGTTTAACAAAATAAAATATTTTTAAGCACTAATTTGTTACATATTTTGTTTTATTGTCAACACTATTTTTGTTTTGCAGCCAACAAAAATAGAAATTAACCTAAGTTGACTACAGCGGCAAAAGTAGTCGGGTAGCCATGTAGTTGTGTTGGTGCCAAAATAATCGTTTTCATATAAACATGTGTATTTTATTTTTGACAGGCTGTAGTCGTGTAGCTGCAGTCGTCTATGTGTTTATAGCATAAATTGACTAAATTTTTTATGACTGTTTTATAGACATACATTTTTATAATTAACACATTTATTTTTAATTTCTTTATAAGAAGCCATAAACATGCCCGATCATGTAAATTTTTTATACAGAGCTTAAAAACGTAATGTCAAATACTAATACTATTCAACTATGGGTAATTTTGACACCCACAGTATTCAAGGATTAGTTTTGTTCTGAATATTTTTTTATGGATTAAAGGAATGGCTTTGGCCAGGTATACGAAATAAAAAAGAGTTTAAATATTTATTGTTCAAACGGGTTAACGTTGATCAATTTAGTCAACATTTTTAACACAGCAGATTCTCACACTGCGTCATAATATTTCAGATCACGTTTCTTAAAACTCAATAGTACTCGTAGTAAGTATAGCTTTGTCGTTTTTTGTAATGATGTCCAAAAATGTTTTTCAATCTTGAGTTATTATTATAAAATAAAATTGCAAAATGTATAACGTTAGCTAATTTTCGAATTTAAATATTTTATGACAACAATTAGCCTTGTTATTACCAAAAAAAACAAAAGTTTTTCGGAATGCCTAAAACTCAAATTGCTGCCCTACCTACGTATACCAGGGGATATTTTTATTTTCGTTTCCTAAAATGAGTTAGACAATTCAATGAAGTTCAAATCTCAATTTTTTTGATTTTCTTCAAGAAAATGTTTTATAATTTGTATTGGAGATTTGAAAAATATAACAAAAATATTGTCAGTTTTTGACAAGTTGACGATATCATAAAAAACAAATATATCATGCATCACAGTTTATGAGACCATTAAAAAAAATTATGTTACATTAATTAATTTCAAAAACATTTAGGATGTGTTTTCAAAATTTGTTTTTAACTGGTATTTGGCACATTAGTGTTCTGGGGCACTTTTTATTACACGGCTAGTACTAAACCGATTTGATATTTTTATATATTTTTAAAAACATAGGTTTGTCTACATATCGATTAATTTATTTATAGAATAAATTCATTAAATTTGTGTTGCAAAAACTGAAAAAAATTTTTTTGCTCATACAAAACACTTTTCGTTATCCAATCAGCACCAGCCTTTACATTAAATGTTTTTATATACAAAGGTATATTTATTTTATTTTTATTTTATTATGATTACAAATTATATACTATTACCCTAACCGAGCACTAGCTACTATGGCCTTCAGACCAGTGCCTCTGATGGGAATCGAACCCACGACCCCGCACAGATAAGCCAGCACGCTACCAACTAGCCTAAAGGGGCGCACATATACATACAAAGGAATACAAAGGAATAAAATTAGCCCATTCGTTAACTTTTTAATTTACATTAATTTTTTTGAAAGCCTCTACTGTGTATTAGGTTGTCCCGTCCTTGAATGAGAAAAATGATTTTTCGAGCTACACTTTCGCAAGAGCTATCAAAATTTGCGTAATTTTACACAGATTACGGTAAAAGTAATTAAAATCGAATTACGTGCCATCTTGAGGGCTCTACTTTTGAAAACGTTTTTACAAACCTAAACTGTATGCTTAAAAAAAAAAAAAAAAACGAGATGCAAATTTATTTTATTAATATATTTTATACTTGCAATTAATGTAGAAGAAAATAAAAATTTATAATAAATGACTAAAACTTAAAACTTAAACATATTTTTTTGACCAAATTTGGAATTTCTGCTCGTGATTTCAACCTGGTTCTAATAAGGCCATCTCTAGAAGCAGTATAACACATCTTTCCACAGCTTGTGTGTGACAAGAAAAGTAAACAATTTCCAAGCTGTTATCTTTTGCCATGATTTGAAGGTCCTCATTAGAAATATGCCGAAGAACCGGATGTGCTGTAACCCTACATTCGTGCCATATAATAATTTCGGTGTAATCTCCAGCAGAGAAGTTAATTTTTGGTGGTTTAAATATTCTGTGTTTAGTGCTACTTTCAGCTTCTCTAGCTTTGATTATTCTTTGCAATGCCAGCTATCGAATGTGGTCTCTATCATCAAACAGCATACTGACAAGTAGATTTTCCGGGTGAGCAAAAAAAGCATTTCTTTCGATAACAGAATCGACAACTGATAACATATTTTCTGGTAAAAAAGAGTACATAATCAGATGAAAAGACGTTTTTTGTTTGATTACGAACCAAATCGGAGCGTATACTTTAACAACGTAATTGACAAGCAGTTGCAAATTTTCTGATGGATTAAGGGTACTTACGTAAACTCTGAGTAGACGATTAGCAGAGGTAAGCCATCTCGAGTGAGTAATTTTTCCAGGTTTACGGTTTGCCAGATCAGGACTACAATAACCTGTTTGTACAGCTTTACATATCTCATAAAGATATTTTTGATCCGTACTTAGTTGATCGACCACATTTTTCGGCAAGTCAGGTAAATTAGCAGCCACCGCACAAAAAGACACCGTAGTTTCATTATCACTCTTTCAACCGGTATTAGTAGCAGTTCCGTCACATCCATTGCAAATCGCGTCATCCTTTATCTTCTAATAAAGTTGTGATCGAAGTTAGAATGTCCTTTGCAGTGCCACGACTTGGCGTTGTGTGACCTAAATAAATTGATTCAGGTTCTGCTAAAATTGAGATGTGTTCTTCTAAATTTTTTGTTGCGATGGTAACGATCCTTATTTTCTCATTTATTAGAGTCTTGTCTTTTCGTCCATCGAAGTAAATGCTTTTAATAACAAAACCTCCAATGTCTTTTGAATTTTTTTTCCGGACTTTAGATGCAGCTCTTTGTATTTTGTTTTTATTGATTACCAGAGTTAAATTTTCGGTAGAAATTAAGCCGAAGTTAGTCAGAACCGCAGAAGCAACAGCAGCAGCAGAACGAGTCGATAAACCGTTTCTATCACAGACCTTAGCAACTGTTGGCAACGGCAACGTATTCCGATTCATCGTTGAAGTCGAAGGTGTATCTGTCGAAAGTGTGTAAGTGGGAGATGCCTCCGTTATCGAATACGTTTCTAGGGAAGATTCACACAGTGAAACGTCATCACAATTTTCTGGATAGAATCGGTTTCTTGAGTAGAACACGCCTTTTTTGCTGCCCTTATGGAATGTTCAGTTTGTCTCTGCTTTCGTTTTATTAAACGATCTGTTTCTTTTTTATCATCTCCACATATAACCATTTTTCTGTAATTTCTTTGATGCAACAAAAAACTATTTTCATTGATTGGAACTTTCTTAGGTTTTTAAACAAGAACAAAATTCAAATGAAGTGCATTTGCAAGCAGCAACGTCGAAAAGCTTCTCAGATGACTCCAAGAAACACTTTAGTTTGTTTTCGAAAAAAAAATTTCGTTTGCTTTTGAGGTATCTTTTCAAATATAGGTACTTTTAGAAATAGGATTTGACCAACTGAATCGAAGCTTTGGTCCAAATATTGTCAATCTCTTCAAAAACAATCGCATATATATCTGAATTTGATAGATCATTTCCATTATTCTTTATAAATAAAATATATTTAAGGACGTATCTTATAGTTGCCGATCATCCAGTTCCTTATATGGTCCAAATATAACACAAGTTGTCTCACTACGCCTCGAACTCATTTTTTAAAAATCACAAACACCGCTCTTAATACTGTAACTATCGCAACTGACTTATGTATTATAAATTAGTTTAGTTTTTCGCTGGTTTTTTTTTTCTTTTTTGGGGAAAACCCAATTTACGTATTATGGTATTAATAAATATAACAGGTGATTTTGAAGTGTTGCCGGATTTTTTATTTCATGTTCAAGGGTTTCTATATTTTAGGGAGTATGCTGCACCTATAAAAGGAACTTTAAAACTGGTTCGTAATAAACAAGAGTTCGCTTTAACCGTAATAATTGGTATATAATTTGAAAGTGAAAGTTTTGGGTCCGGAAAATTTTTTTTACGGATTTTTTTTTTTGATAAAAAATTCGTTATAACCGGTGTACGTTATAAACGCGGTAAAGTGTTGTTGTTATATATAGTCGTGGCATATTTAGTTCAGGTGTCGAAATTAAAGATAGCGAAATATAATCATGAAAATAACTACTTTTCAAAACTTTGAAGATCGGTAGAACCCTAAAGATATAGTTTCATTTTATTTTTAAAATCACTTTGGTAATCTACGATCAATTACGCAAGTTTTAGGAGGTCTTGCGTTAGGGAAATCTAAAAAAAAAAATTTCGGGACAACCTACTGTGTATTCGTAAATATACTAGAAAAATCTCAGTAACGCGCTGTAATTATCAGTATCTAAATAATAAGCAGAAGTATTAGGGCCAACTGCATATAATTCGGCGTAAAAACTCATTATTTTTGTTCGACGAGGTTGTCTTTGTAAGTAGTTTTACATATTTGCTTCATGAAAAAAGTCACAAAATTTGCACTCTCGCTTATCCGCTGCATTTCAAAAAAAAAAAAAAAACACACAAAATATAAGTATTTAAAAAATAACTAGATATTAGTATTGAAAAATATGTGGTTACAAGTTTTTAAATAATAGGGCTTACCAGTAATTAAAAAATAAGTAGTTGACAATCAGACATTATATTTGTAATGAAGTAATTAGTCGCGCGTAAGCATGTCTGCTTATAAAAAGGACTTCGTCAAACAAAGATAACTAGTGCTGACGCCAAATTATAATGTGTTAAGATATGCCTAAGAAATTATTAAATTACGCATAACTTTGAAAAAGCTCATAACATTTTTGATTTTAAAAATTTTAAAATGCTTTGTGACTCGGAAGTGATTTATACCAAATAACTCAATTCACGCAATACGATATCCAATTTAAAATATAACTGTGAATGTGAGCCGCAAAAAATAAATATTTTGCAAAAATAATAATTAAGTGCTTATTTTACTTCGACCTTTTTATTTTATTTCAATAAATAAATATTCAAGCTCGAGGACAGTTTCTTATTATATTTTATTCTTTAGTTTTCACTTTTCGATATTTCGCTGTCCTCTTCTGGCATCTTCTGGCAACACGAATCAAATATCAAACAGACGACACAAACGTCTTAATTTTTTTTTTAACATATTTAATTTTAAGAATTTTGTGTCTATATTTGATATATTTGGTTATTTTTACTCGTACTTCCAGAAGATGCTGTCCAGAGGACAGCAAAATATCGAAAAGTGAATAATAAAGAATAAAATATAATAAAAACCTGATCTCGAGCTTGAATATTTATTTACTGAATACTTTCAAAAAATTTACGCAAATTCCTTAAAAGTTTGTAATGCTGGTATCCCGTTATATTATATGTATATGTTAGACTGGACAAAATTACACCATTTTCTAAATACAGTTCTTAATACTCAATTTCACTAAACCATTTTGGAAAAAAATGTGTTAGTTTAAAAATCAGATCGGAAAGTTAAAAACTATGAACAAAAACATAAAATTAATTAAAAAACTCTTGTAAGCTTGAAGTAATTTTCTTAATTTTTCATGTTTAAATGGCCATACTTTTTTTTGGGTACCGACTTTTCGACATGAAAATATGCATGTCCTAGTTTTAGAGCATAGTATAACTAATCCTGTCGATTGCTTATCTCAATTCCAAAAAGTTAAAGAAATAAAAGGCATATCAAATTAGTTTCAACAGAATAAAAATGTACTATAGTAGTTACTTATTTATTCTGACTTTTTTATATAGACTTTTTTTTTGTGTACTTATGTACACACAGAGAAATAAAGTGCCAACCGAATTGAAAAGTGTATTTTATTGGCAACAACTTATAATTTCAGTTATTACAACGATATTTACATTAGATTTATAAATAGTTTGGGTGTTTTAACTAAAATTCAGTTGAATTAACCGTACTTTATTGTAAAAACGAATATTCACTTGTACAAAACGACTTAAATTCGTAATAACCGAATGTGAGTCCTAGTAAACAAATTTCAGTTGGCAAATAGCAAAACTTTTCTCTGTGTGTATGTATTTCTCATTTTAAGTACATATGAAATTTAATTTGTTCGTGATCTAATAGCATAAATATAAAAATCGATTACTTGCTAAAATGTTTGACGCAAATTAAATAATATGATTAAAAAAGTCCTTAAAGAAACTTAAGTGCTCTTATAAGGTTAGATGACTTCAAAAGCTTAACAGTTTAACAAAAAAAAAAAAAAAAAAAATAGAAAATGTTATGCATATAAAGTATAATAGCTATAGAAAAGAAGGTCACATCTAAAACATAGAAGAAATATCTATAGTATAAAATAACACTACTCAACGCCCAAACAAAAACAGGATTTGAAACACATCTTTTTAATAGACCTACAGTACGCTGAATCCGAATCTAACAAATAATTTCTCATTAGCAGTTTTTTAAATATTGCGGTCTTTATATATACATCATTTAGCACATTTTATTAGTATATCAGTATATTTTACTTAATTTTTCGAAATTTTATTGCAAAATCATGGAATTTTTTCACAGTATAAATCTGGAAAAAAAATTGTCTTTAATTTAAGAATAATCATGTAGGTGTTTGTGTCAGGATATCTTTCTGGTATTGCAAGGAAGCTGAAAATTGTACTTTTTTATGCTTATAAATTTTATAAATTTTATGTGCCTAAACTAGATATTTCAATGAAGAAAGTTGTGTTTAAAACTTGTTAATCCATGTTCTGAAATATTTGAATTCAGTGTACCTAGGTCTATTAAGAAATATTTTTTTCAAAAACAGGTTCTGCAAAAAGTTTAAAATTCTTGAGTAGTGTAATTTTTATGTATGAAGAGAATTGTCAGAATATTTGCACCTTTTTATGGCTTAATATAAACTCTTGCAAAAAAGAAACCAATCTAAAAATAGCAAAAACATAAACATTTTACAAAATATATTGTGCTTTAACAAAAGCAAACAAAAAATATAAATCAAATAAAAGCAACGCACATGCACACTTGAGGTGTTCAAAAGAAATTAAAGTGAATTCTAATGTCGATGTATTTGCTAATTTGGTTGCTTTGTATTTAAAAGCATTTAGTATGAAGTTTGGTGACATTTGGGTAAATAAAAGTCGAGGCGGAAATCGATTGAAAATTGAAATTGTGTTTTGTATGGGGAAAACATGAGTTTTTTTAGATTTTGCAAAATATTTTTAATCGCGTAACAGTTTTTATTCCATATGATAAATAATTTCAAATTGGTATAAAACTCCAAAATCGTTTAAGAACCAGCCAATTTATAAAGAATGCCCCAGACCACTTATGTGGCAAATACCACTTGATCACAAAATTCGAGAACACATCCCAAAGGTTTTGGAAAATAACTACAGCAAAATATTTTTTTATGGACTCATTAATTGAGAGACATGCAATTCATTTTTTTATAAATGAAAATTACGTCAGTTATAACAACTGTAAATTCAGTTAAAAAGACGACAATGGCAATTAATTACTATCGAAATAACTAAAATTTTAGTCATTTTTAACTGTTGAAAAACAACTAACAAATACAGTAATAATATCTAGCAATGTCATAAAAATAAAAAACAATTTTTTACTACAACATTTTTGAAACAACTGAAAAAATTGGTAAAAACTACTATTTTTTTCTTTCAATTACAACAAAAATTTGTATTTGCTTAATCCTACCTAAAAAGTAAAAGTTCCAATCGGTACTCCAGTTGTTATGAACATATCAATAACAACAAATATAAACTAAGCGACAATTTTAAAAACTCAAAATAATCTTATATTTTTAAATAACTAACAAAAATTAACGGTTTATTGCAAAACTACCGTTTTGATAGTTTGTTTATTAAAATACTAAAATAACTGCTTCAAACCAGGGACCGTTAATAATGATATTTGCTCGTTTTTTTTAATCAAAAAATCAATCACTTAGAAGAGACAAAAAAAAATTTATTGCACCATTATTATTATTTTTTGACAATCTTTGCATATCCGTCATGATTTTTAAATTTTTGATTTTTAAAGTTTTCTTCAATGGTAATGATTATTTTTGAGTAATAATAAAAAAAATCAGCCATAATCATTATTTTTGAGCAAAAAAAAATAAAACTCAAAAATAATCATTATTTATGATTTTTATTTTTTTCGCTCAAAATAAAACTCACTTTTAATGTGTGGGATGGACATATCTCAGGAAGTAGGAGGAGCTTATCGAAGATTTTGGTATCAATCTCTTCTTTGGAGGATTCTCTAGCAGATTAATGCATCAATCATATTTGTGGGTGAGGCTTAAGGGGCTAATTTTTAATTTCAAAATAGGGCTTTTTTTGCCGTATTTTGTGAAAGTAACAATGTGTGGGATGGACATATCTCACAAAAGGGGAGGAGCTTATCCAAGATTATGGTATCAATCTCTTCTTTGGAAGATTCTCTAGCAGACTAATGCATCAATCATATTTGTGGGTGGGGTTTAAGGGGTTAATTATTAATTTCAAAATAGGGCTTTTTTGCCGTAAAGTCAAAATCTGGAAGCTCGATTTTCACCGTAGACGTATGGTCTAGTGGACTTTTTTGCTCAGTACAATCCCAAGAATCAGAAACGCGAAGCGCCCATTAAGATTTTTTTCCTTCCATACTAATCGCCCCACCCTAATATGTATATATATTTACACCTACATGAAAGTGAGTTTTATTTTGAGCGAAAAAAATAAAAATCTTAAATAATGATTATTTTTGAGTTTTATTTTTTTTGCTCAAAAATAATGATTATTACTCAAAAATAATCCTTACCATTGAAGAAAATCCTTAAAACTCATAACATAATTATTATTGTGTAATTTTTATTATAAAACTCATAATGATTACGGTCCCTGCTTCAAACAACTGTTACAAAAATACAATATTTTTCTTCAGTAAATTTTTTTTTTAAACAACTGTCATAATAGTTGTTTTGAATTATTTCATGGAAAACAACTGTAATTGCTGTTAAATACAACAACTACTGATCACTACACAAACAACTATCATATAGTAACTGTACAACTTTTTTGAGTGTATGTATTTTTACAGACTTTGAGACAATTTACACGACGCTTCTTTTCACGCATGCAATTTTTGCTTGTTGGCGAACGGGGTAGTGAATCGGCTGCTTCTCTACCGTTCGCCTACAAACAAGAATTGCATGCGTAAAAGAAGCTTTGTGTAAATTACCTCTTTGTTTAGTTCCGAATAAGCTAAGCAATTTGGCACCTTTTTCATGGATGGACCGATATTAATATAGTTTTTTTAAATATCATTTTTTTAAGGTAGGGTGTAGGCTTGCGGGTTGCCAATGCTTGCAGGTTGTCAGTGCTTGCAGGACAATATTTTTGGGATATTTTTCAAATCTCCAAGTTCAAATTTAAAAAATAAAATTCTCTAACAAAATCGCAAAACTTAAGATTTTAACTTCATGCAATTGTTACATACACTTTTGTTACATACACCCCTGTACACTTGGGAAGCGCAGCGATTTTTTTGTGCGGATTTCGAGGAACTTGTGTTTTATTTTAATAAAAAGTCTAATTTGTTGTAATAAAATACTTAAAATCGAAAACTAGCTACATTTGTACCTTTTGTCATAATTGAAATCTTTAGTCATAATTTTGTCATAATTGAAAAAAAAATAATTCTTCACTAACACATGTGAAACTGCTGCCCAAAATGACGCCAGACTTATTTATTTCAATTTGCAAAAAACGTCAAAGCTCTGCTTACTACTATTGAATTTTAAGAAGAGTGATTTTAAATATTATGACACAATGTGCGATACTTATGTGCTAAAAAATGTTAGCTAAATTAGGCCGCATTGAGATTAAAATAGATACTGCGGCAATTTATATACACACAGAGAACAATTTAGTTTTTTGCCAACTGAAATTCTACTACTACGACTCAAATTCGGTTATTACAAATTTCAGACGGTTGGCACAACTTTACATTAGTCTTCATAGCAAAGTTTGGTTAATTGAACAATATTCAGCAATCTAATGTAAATATTGTTGTATTAACTAAACTTATAAGTTGTTACCATTAATATACACTTTTCAATTCGGTTGGCACTTTATTTCTCTGAGTGTATATTTGAAGACAAAATATTTAACGTTTTTTTATTTTACATACCTGGCCAATACAATTTATTTAATCCATTAATAAACTATTCTGAACTCAATTAACCCTTAGTTGCTCCTCTAATCATAATTATCCATTGTTGAAAAATCTTTATACTGTGTTATGTTAATGCTTACTGTGTTATTCTAATGCTTATCAACTAGGAGTCAAACATCTAATGGTTAATTTAGTTCGGAATATGTTTTTAATGGATTAAAGGAATGGCTTTGGCCAGGTATGAAAAATAAAAATAAAATAAAATATTTTTTGTTTAAATATATATAAAATTCCGCAGTATATCGTTGCGGGCCGCAGGTTCACATGGGTTAATGATTTACAACCTAAAGCAGTTATGATAAAATAAAACCACGACAACAAATTAGCCTTGTTATTACCAAAAAAAAAAAACACAAATTCCCCAAAAAAAGTAAAATACCTGGGGATATTTTTAAAATGTTTTATTTCCGTTCCCTCAAATAAATTTAACAATTCCATGATGTTAAAATCTCAGAACAAGAACAAGAACTTGTTGTAATACAGTATAAGCTGTTCTGCAACCAGTTATTTGGATTTTACTATTTTACTGGGTTATTTCGATTTTGTGATGAAAATTTTTTTAAATGTGAAATTGGAGATTTGAAAAATATCCCAAAAGTAATGTCCATTTTTGACATAACCTTAGGTCAGGTTAACGACATCTTAAAAAAGGTTAACGTCTTCCCAGAATTTTTGAGTCCATTAAATAAAAAAAATATGTTGCAGTTATTAATTTTAAAAACGTTTACGATGTGTGCTCGGATTTTTTGGCCAAGTTGCATTTGGGAAATTAGTGGTCAGGGGCACTTTTTATTACCCGGCTAGTTCTTAACCGATTTTATATTTGTATACCTTTTGGAAAACATTAGTTTATATTTATATCGAATAATTTATAATAAAGAATAAATAGTAAATTAAATTAAAAACTTTTTTGGCAAAACTAAAAAAAAAAAACAATTTTTCTCCATACAAAATACAGTTTCAAATTTCAATCGATTTCCGCCTAGACTTTTCTTTATCCAATCGGTAACATATACTTCATATATATATACAAAGCAACAAAATTAGCCCATTAGTTGACTTTGCCATACAACACTGAACACCTCTAATGTACACATATACAAAACAGAAATTAGTCGGAAAACATTATACATACAAAGAACAAAAGAAAAATCTCATTGAAAACGAACGCAAGGTGCGTAAGTGCTTCGTAAAGAGTTCATGAATGAGTTCACATTTAAAAACGGCTTAAAGAGAAAATGTCACACAAAGACTATAAATGTGTTGAACTTTGTATTAGTATACACATTTAATACTAGCAACTAAACAAACGTTTATATTTTCTCCTTCTCTCTATATTTGTTTACATTATTTAAAAATACCATAAATTTCGTAAAAAAAAAAAATGCTCCCACTTTACTACATCCGCTAACACAAGATTTTACTTGGCTTGTGTTAGTACGACTAATACAAGGTGGCGCAAAAATAACCTTCCGATGTTTTTTGGCTGTAATTTAAAAAAAAAATGAAAAACTTTGATTCTTCTTGTGGATTATTTTTATTTGGTATTTTAATTTTTTTTACATCAAGTCGAGAATATGATGTCATGTAAATGGCCGCCGCCACAGTTGATTGTCATTTGAGCCCTTTTTATGGCATTTTCCATCACTTTGGCCAAAACTTCCGGCGATAGGTCCTCACATTCTTGACGGATATTGTCTTTAAGAGCTGCAAGAGTCTGAGGCTTGTTGACATAAACCCGCGACTTCAAAAAGCCCCACAAAAAGAAGTCTGGAGCGGTCAAATCAGGCGATCTTGCTGGCCGGTGCAAATCGCCAAAACGGGAGATAAGGCGCCCGGGAAATGCATCCTTCAGCATATCGGTTGTGGCACGTGCAGTGTGTACCGTTGCACCGTCCTGTTGGAACCACATGTTTTCCAATCCCAATTCATCAAGTTGCGGCAAAAAGAACTCGTTGATCATTGCTCTGTAGCGCTCACCATTCACAGTAACCGTTTGGCCCGCGACGTCTTCGAAGAAAAAATGTCCGATGACTCCTCCAGCGAAAACAGCACACCATACAGTGACTTTGAGCGGGTACGTAAATTTTGCTTATTTACGTACCCGCTAAGATGTAAATGGGCCTCATCACTCATGATTATTTTTGATGAAAAATCATCTTCCTCTTGGTGGTGATTAAGGATGGCTTGAGCGTATGTTACACGCGATTGGCGGTCAGCAGCTAACAGCTGATGCACCGTCTGGACTTTGTACGGAAACATCTTCAAATCTTGTACCAAAATTCGCTGTAAAGACCGTCGACTGATACACATTTGCGTGGCACGTCGTCTGGTCGATGTCGACGGCGCTTCCATGACATCCTCGGCTACAGCAGCAATATTCTCTGCAGAACGGCTACTCCGGGGTCTGCCACGCCTGGCAGCATCTCGTGTTGTGCCAGTCTCTTCAAGGCGAGCGGCTAAACGTCGTAGTGTTTCACCAGTAGGCGTTGGACGGCCAGGAAATCTGCGACGAAATTCACGTTGTGCCAAAGTCACCGACCGATTATTGGTCAAATAAATAGTCACCAATATTCCGCGTTCTGGAGCAGTGTAGCGTAACATTGTTTATTAACGTGTATTTCGCATGTGTTTACTACACAAATGTCAAAACAGACCTGACATTAGGGGCCAATCGCAAAATGTTTAGCATTTTCTGATAGGAGGATTACGTTTGCGCCACCTTGTACCAACAAATATTAGTTAACGGTTCCATGTAAAGCGAACATGTATGTCAATGACTTTGTCAACACTATTTTTATGAGATTTAAGTTTTCCGTATGTGTGCGTTTCTCAGAGATAGTAGTATGTGTGTGAAAAGATGATTCTTAAACTATAACTATTTTGTATTTCTACCACCTTAGAGGCATCAGTAGCATGGAAACTTAAAATATAGTGGGTATTTCTGTATATTGTATGCCACTATTACACATACACAAACCTTCATCTAAATAACATGTTGAAGTATTTTATAAGCGTGTTTTATCTTGTAAATATAAACATCATTTGAAATTTCTAGCAACCCGATCAAAAAAAGATACATCTTAAATAAAAAAATCAGATCTCATTTGATATACATCGATATTTATTCTTATCCAAGTTTATCTCAAAATAGGCGTATATAGTAATATCCAATTAAATCCCACAAGTATATTACTGGCTTAAATTAGATCAAAATTTATCTTAAAATTGGAGGATCATAATATCTTATTTTATATCCTGATAGATCACAAAATATTCCATGGGATCTATTAAGATCTTAATTGATACAAAAAGATAAGTAATTTTTGGTGGATCGAATACGATATTTTGAGATTAAATTGGATTTACTTAAATCCCATGATATATAATTTTAAATAGAATAAAAAAAAAAAAAATAAAGAAAAATATTTTAGCCATCTGGAGCATATATAATTATGTATGGGGTTATATATGACAGTATATAATAATATATTATACGCATAGGCAATATAAATGATTTTGAACCATATATAGTTATACCTCAACCAAAATTGTGTAATATATTTAATAGCCTCGACGCGATTTGTTGGGAAATTTTACAAAATGGTGAATTTAATGAGCGCCGGACTGAAAAACTTTCTTTTTTATTTAAGAAAACATCTGTAAAGTTTGAAGCTAATCTGCTAATAACAAACCACGACAAGTTTTCTTAGTTTGAATGTAGATATGTGATTTATATACTCGTTGATGCCCTGATTCCAAATTCAGCATACAAATTTGTCCATCACGGCAAAATGTTGAGAAAAACGCGGTTAAAGCTGCCCAAAATGGCTATTTTGGCTCTTTGTGAAGCCTTTTATAACAATAAAGATAAGCAATTTTCAAAAACTGATTGTTAAAATAGCGTAAAGATACATTTATCAAATGGCTTCTACAAAAAAATATAAATACATTTTTTTATATGAAATTGAGAAAAAGAATTATAATTGCGTACAATTCTATATTTATATTTGAAGTGCTATTTAAACAAAGTTTGTGTAATAATTTTTACATTTTTCGCTGACATTAAAAAAAAGATAGTTCAAAGTTTATATCGTGACCGTAAATTAAATTAAAGCTAGTCGGATGCATGGCCTATACTACTTATAAAAATGTAATATTGGTAATTTTTTTGACGGAGTATTTTTCAAATGCAGTTTTTACTTATAATAATAAAGAAATTTAAATCGTATGTTTACAAATTTTAGAGAATGAAGTTCGATATATCTACCAACCTAATGAAATGCTTAAGCTGTTAGGATGTGTTGTGTACGCCACTTCAAAAATGGTTAAAAATGCAATTTTTGCGGTTTTAATCGCGGTTTTCTCAACATTATAACGTGCTGGAAAAATTTGGAAAACAGATTTGGAATCAGCGACACATTTTTAAAATAAATATATCTATTGCTGTTCAAACCAATCCGACTTTGTTTTTAACTGTGTGTATGGACTCCAAAAATTGATTACAATTAAAACTATTCTTATAGAGGATAAAATTACTTTTTCAGTTTTTGTAAAATTTGCTTAATGTCGTAATAGTTTTTGTTACATGCGATAAATTAATCGACATAAAGATGAAATGATGTTTTCATTCAAATCACAATTTTTTAGATTTTGATGAAAAGTTTTTTTTTAAATTTGAAATCGAAGATTTGAAAGATATCCAAAAATATTGTCCGGTTTTGACGTCAACTTCGACAGGTTAACGATATCCTAAAAAATATATCTCACAGTTATTGAGTCTATTAAATAAAAAAATTATGTTGCAGTAATCAATTGCAAAAACGTTTAGTATGTTAAATGGTATTAGGCTAGTTCTTAACCGACTTTGGATTTTTATACCTTTTTTAACTTAGTTTGAACTTTATGTCGATTAATTTATCATCTTTAGTAAAAAGTATTACGACATAAAAAAAAGTAATTTTTCAACACATAATCTCAGTTTTACTTTTTAATAAATTTGTGGGTCCATTTATTATTAGCAGATTGGCTGCAAATTTTTCAGATCTTTTTTGTTTTTTGATAAAAAGAAACTTTGACACAAATTATAATCGCATATTAACTGTGGTGCAAAAGTGAGCAAATATTTCAAAATTATAACGAAAAATGTAGTAATTCTGCAAATCTTGTTTGATTAAAATTATTCTAATTAATTATAATAATACGTAATGTGTCCTCCTTATATTCAAAGAGGTTCAACCTTTTGACCCTCCAATATCTTCTGAGACCTAAAATTTTATAGGAGAAAGTCATTGACCCATTTTTGCACCAAGGCTCCAATTAACTAAAAACATAACTTTTATTTCAGACTTAAGAGTTTTTGCTATTCAATATATCAATATGTATAAATTACAGAGCTAGAAATTGCCAACCGAACCGAAAAATAGTACTGGTAAACCACTGTTATTTTTGTAAACCCCACCTTGTTAAAAATTACCAAAGTTATAGTTAATACTGCACTAGGAAAACACTATTTTGTTTGCAAAGCATGTGTTTTGCCAGTACGATCAGAAAAATTCTTTACCAATATTACAACCAAATAGAAGCATTTTTTTTTTTTTAATTATGTTATTATATTATTATATTTCACAAATATGATGTATAACACAGTAAAACATATGATTTCGGGACACATGATTTCGGGACTTTTTGTGAAAGTAGCCCCAAAAATAAGAACTTCTGCATCATTCGT
This sequence comes from Delia radicum, assembly GCA_021234595.1. Taxonomy (NCBI): domain Eukaryota; kingdom Metazoa; phylum Arthropoda; class Insecta; order Diptera; family Anthomyiidae; genus Delia; species Delia radicum. The sequence goes on from CM037852.1 coordinate 139,377,291, forward strand.
TTGGTCAAGTTACATCAAATAAAATTTCAATAATTTTTTGAAGTTAGTAAGTATCGTATAGGGGAATTTGTCACGTTTTATGCTCTTTTGTTTGGCATAACTCGAGAACCACTAGCCGGATTTTGCTGAGACAAATTTAGAAAAATCAAGAATTACAATTACTTTCATCCGAAATGTCGAAAAAATTCACGATATGGTGTTGGCCGATCGAAGAGTAAAAGTGCGTGAGATTGTTGATGCCATAGGCATTTCATATGGCAGTGTGGTTTGCTTTCGATGGACCATAAACGTAATCGTGTGACAACTTCAAAGGAATGTTTGGAGTTGCTTAACAGCAATTTGAATGAGTTTTTGCTGCGTTTTGTAACTGTGGAAGAAACATGGATCCATTACAACTCTCCGGAGAACAAGCAGCAGTCTAAACATTGAGTTTCTCCGGGTGAACCGGCTCCGAAGAAGGCCAAGGTACGGGTTTGGGCCAATAAGGTGATGGCAACATTTTTTTGGGATGCACGAGGAATAATCTACATCGATGATTGAATCCAAATCTGGTCTTAGATTCACTCTCCGACATCAGGCGTTCGAGCTATATTAACGAGAAAAGTGCATTTTTTGATCAAAATGCTCCGATTTTTCACGTTCCTGGAACTGTATTTTTCATAATACTTGTAACGGCAGCTGAACACACTACTCTTACCATTTTTTTTTCTGTTTTTCAATTTTTAAGATAACATATTTCCTTACGACATTATTGTAAATTGAAATTTAGGTTTGTAACAGCAATTTTAAAGTCCCGCAATGCAAAATTTTAAAAAATTCAAATTTATTATCAAGTAATGTCATAAGTAAAAAAGTTATCTTAAAAATTGAAAAAACTGAAAAAAATGGTAAGAGTAGTGCGTTCAGTTGCCGTTACAAGTATTATGAAAAATACATTTCCAGGAACGTGAAAAATCGGAGCATTTTGATCAAAAAATACACTTTTCTCGTTAATATAGCTCGAACGCCTGATGTCGGAGAGTGAATCTAAGGCCAGATTTGGATTCAGCGTACCTTGTACCTTTAGAAAAGTATAATTTAGTTTTAGTGTCAAACATTTTTCGACCTGAATCTTTAGGTGTAAAAAGTACTTACATGTACTCACAAGTGCTCCCCACTGTATATCCTGATCAGTTTAAATTCGAAATTTAATTAATTGTAGACTGAAAATTTTCTTAGTTGCCCAATATATTTATTATAAAATAAAAAAATGAACAGTTCTGTAATAAAGGTACAGCTTTTAGTTTATCGGAGCCTTGGTGCAAAATTGAGCCAATTACCTTATCGTACACAATTTGAGATTGTAGCAAATATAGGGAGGCTACCAGGTTGGACGTCTAAGATTATAAATAGGACACTTTATCATACCTTAATTGCTAATTAGATTTGTTTTTCCAAAATCATTTACGGATGAAATACATCTTGATTTTTAATTTTAAAACATTTGCTCACTTTTGCTCCACAGTGTATAATATATTTTAAGATCAATAGACATAAAAAAATATATATGAATTTTTTTACTCGGGAACTGTTTTATTTGAACTTAGAAATATTCTAGACCAAACTTGGTGTCAAAATGGAAGATTTTATCGTGGGTAAACTAAAATAAAATAAAATAAAAATTCTTCAAACAATGTTGCTAATTGTTGTAATTTTTATGTCCGGCACAATTTAACACTTAAATTAATCCCTGAATTTTGCATTTCACCCAGGTGAGGTGTTGTGTTATTTCAATGTAAATTGTTTTTGTAACAAATACAATTTTTATAGAAAAGTAACAAAATAAGCATATAAGAACGAAATGAAGTTTTTGCTCACCGGAGAAAAAAGAGCTATTATTATTTTATAATATTTTATACAACTATATATTGTTATATATTGCATTGTATGGCACAATGTATAAAAAGATATGTATATTTTTTGTTTTTCGAACAAATAGTTGTTATATAACCCCAAATCTGAATGTATCTTTTTACTTATGTTAACATATTTAATCAGATCTGCTTCAATGACTTTAAATTGAAAGATCAAATTTAATTAATTAAAATCAATTACAATCTATTTTAAATTGTAAAATGTTGTTCGATGTTCACATAAATTTCACTTTAATTTATTTAATACAAAATAGTGCTTCACCGCCTTGCATACTATAAAGCAATTAGGGAAGGCATTCTGTAGTGCTTTCCAAAATGCCTTCTTTGAAGCAGTGAATAATGCTTACAATGAAGCAATAAAGAATGCATACCATGAAGCATAAATCTTGTCAACATACAAAAAAAAACGCTTCTTATTGCCAAAGAAGGCATGAATTTATTGCTTCTAAGAGCAAATGAAAGAAGCGCTTTTTACCGGCTTAAAAGAGCCATACCAAGTGGCACATAGAGACCAAAAATCATGCCTTCTGGATATGCTTTGGAAGCGCTTCGTAATTAAATAATGACTTACGGAAGCGCTTCTGGGTAAGCACTTTTGCTGGGACTATTTATTAATAAGTCCTTATTAGTTGTGCTAAAGTAATGCAAAGATTAAGTTGGTGTCATCACTGGTGGTCAGAAAAGTAATGATATGTCATTACAGTTTTTACACTGGGATCCATAGAACAGTGTTTCCATATAGTCTTAGAATTAAAATAAAATTTTAAAATTTGCTAACGAAATTGTTAAGGTTGGATACATCTGTTTTAACTTTCTGATACTCACGATATATATACTACTATACTATACGATACTATTCGCCATTTTACACAATTGCTGTTAGTTTCCTCTCTTTATATGTCTGTTAATAGAAATGAAAAGATTTAATATTTACTTTAACTACTTAAGTTTGTTTATTTAAAATTTTAGTCTATCTTTTGCCAGTTAATATAAATAGAAACACACTCACATTTAAATATGAACAACTTAAAGATCTCTGCAAGAAATATGCATAATATTACATACAATACAACCAAATAGCACCCAAAAGTCATATCTTATTTTCTAAAATAAGAAGTTAAGAGGTTTTGGATACAACTTTCACAATAACTGGTATATAAAGTTAATTTAGAAGAAAAACATTTCTTTATAACGTTTAAATAAACTTGATAATCCAACGATTTATAAAGCAAGTAAAAAAATTCCCAAATATATATATTTGTTACATATATATATTAGGGCGGGTCGATTTGTAGGGAGGCAAAAATATTGCTCAACGTACAAGGAAAATCGTATTCTAGGGATCAAAATAAGAAACTTTGCCGAAAGAACCATACCTCTAAAACGAATTCTGATGTCCCGACTTTTGATCCGTAGGGTCAAATATTGTAAAAGCCCACTTTGATAGTTCAGAAAGTAGGAGGAATCTCTCCAAGAGTATGGGAGCTACTACTTCTCCGGGAGTCGCGCTTGCATATTAATGCATAAATTATCATTCTAGGTGACCGTTAAGGGGTTAAAATTTAAGTTGAAAGAGGGCCTTTTTAGCCGTGTTTTTATAGCAAAATGTACAAATCTCGGGATAGAGATATTTCAGAAAGTAGGAGGAGTCTTTCCAAGATTAGGATCTCTATTTCTTCTGCGAAAGACGCTCTAGCAGATGAATGTGTAAATTATATTCGATTGGGTTGGATTCGATTGGGGCACTCTAAATGAGTCAAAGTGGGATTTTTCAAAATTAAAAAAAAAAAAAAATGTCAAAAGTCGGGACATCAGAATTCGTTTAGACATCAGTTTTATATTTTGATCCCTAGAATACGATTTTCCTTGTACGTTGAGCGATTTTAAAATCGGCCCGCCCTAATATATATGTATATATATTTTTTTGTAGTTTGCCATACATGTATAAAATATACATTACCATCATGTAACTATAATTGCTTTTAAAGCCTGCCCATTTAAACTAAAAAGCCACTAAGAATAACAAGACAGTTTGTATGTGTATTTGAATTATAAAAATACACATATGTATGCGTTTTTTTTTTTGTTTCTTCTCTTCCTTTTTCTGGTATAATGATGGTCAACAGCTTTTGTATATTTAGTTTTCATCGCTTTTTTTTTTTTTTTGTTGAAAATAACATCCAAAAGTGCCTTTAAGGGATTCTTGTCGTTTTTGTTGTTTCTTTAAATATACATGGTCTTTTAGGCGTTTAGAAGGGCGGAATCAAGAATTCAACAAAACAAAAATAAAAAGGATAAAAATACCATTTGCACTTTAAGTAATGAATAAAAGAGGTGTGCAGGTGGGTAAGAAGGTGTAACTAAAAAATCATTTTTGCATTACTAACTGAAACTAAATAGATAAGTACTCAACATAGTGGTAGACTCATGTTAAAAACAGTTTTACTTTTACATGTATGTAGGATATTCCATACCAGTGCACATTGGTAAAATACGTTCATATATGTATAACATGGTATATGAATCAAGGATATACTTTCTTACATACTTGGGTACAATGCATTATATTTTAACTGCATTACAAATTGCAGTAATCAGTAAATTGTTACTGATAATGAAATTGTGTTTGCATTACCAGTAGAGTTTTTACTGATTACTGAAAACAAAAAATTGTAGTAACCATTAAATTTTTACCGATTACTGAAAAAATTTGCAGTAACCAGTATATTTTTACTGATTACTGAAAAAATTGCAGTTATCAGTAAAATTTTATCGGTAAAAATTTATTGTATTGCATTAAAGTATTTATTAAAAAATTAAATCGTATCATTTACTTTTTTAAATATCATTTCAATAAATATTTTTTAATCAAATAAATATACGTATTTTTGTATTAATATTACACATTGTTAGCTTTTCTCAGCACAAGCATTTAAAAATTTACAAGGCTAAATGTTTGCCTTCTGGAAAGATTTACAATCATAGCGAATGAAAACAATCGTTCTACAGGTACAGATATGCTTGTCAGATGTACTGTTTTCAGCAGTACGCGCAGTTTTTTTCCCAAGTGTACTTTTTTTTTGCATAACACCTAGAGAAGTACGCAAAAGTATCTTTTTTTGAACCTGTACTTCTTTTTGTACCTTTTTTGTTAAAAGCATAAATTTAAGTTTTTTTTTGTTATTTATTAAAAAAAATTTGGTCCAGAGTAAAAGAAATCAAATGCAGGGTTGTTTGAAATGCCCTGTAACAATGTCTCATGTCTGGTCAGCGCTGCCAACTTTGACGATTTGCATTCATTTTTAAGATTTTTGAAGCTAAATGTGATAAGATGACGATTGTGGGTTTTACAAAATTCATTGCGTGGAAAATGAAAATTATTAAAAATTTGGAAATTTTATACAATTTTTAAAGTTTTTTGCCTATAAATTAAAGACAAAATCTTATCAAGTTTCTTTACTTTCATTGGACGTTTTTCAAAGAAATTTTACAAAGATTTTCTTCATACAATATATTGGCCTGAGTATGACTTATCGTGGTGCTTTAAGCTGACAAAGTCAAAATTTGTGTGAAGATTTTATTGTAAACGACAATTGTTAAAATTTGGATGGAGATAATTAGCCTCGACTTTTACTATTTTTTGGAGTAGTTTTAATAAAAAAATATTACATTTGGAACATATGTAGGTTAGTCCACAACAGAAGGGCCAAAATACCGACTTGTATTTTTTTTACCAATATTGCTATAAATGCAGTGTATTAGAATAACACCCCGGATTTAATGGATTACTAATCGAGTAAATAGTTTTTCGTGCTTTAACCCTCTTAACTTTTTGCATCGTAAATAAAAAAAGTTACATCGATTTTATTTCCTTTCTCATGAAAAATAAAGTTGGTTTAATTTTTTCCTGTATATCGTAAATTTGCTACTCAAACAGTTAAGAGATACTGACTAAATACATAATTTTTATGTATATATTTTATTTTTAAATTAAATAAAGGTGCATTCTTAACTCAAATTTTTTTTTGTTTTTCTATCACAATTGAAATTATTATAATTTCGTAAAAAAACTCTTTGAACGCCATTCTTTTTTTTTATTGGAATTTCAAATGACTCATAAATGCTCAATATTTCATTTGTAACAATAAATGCAATTTCTTTAACACTTTTCACGTCATGCTGTATCAGACGAAGCAATCAACTTAGAACATCCTTTTTACTAGGAAGCATTCTTCCATCTAAATTCAATGTTTTACGTCTTATAAAAAATCATTTATCTTAAAATTTAGTACTAAAGTTATGTGAAATAATTATTTAATACACTGACCAATTCTTGATTTAAATCTGATATCCATATTTTATATTTATGTAAAATATTTTTCAACGTTATAAAATTGTATTTAAATTTAATTTCGTTTAATCAAATGTATTTAATTTTTTTTTTTTTTTTTTTATTTTTATCGGGATAAACATTAATTGCACTTATAGTAATTAAATGTGCTTAAGTCCCAAAACTTATTTAACAAATTGTGAAAAACAATCTGCTGTAGGCTTGTCCCTATCCTACTTATTTAGGCTCGAGGTCCATGTTGGTTTTGTATAAGTATTCTTTATTTATTCACTTAATGGATATTTCGCTTTTCATTGAAAAGCATCATCAGGAATAGTTCTGAAATACACATTATATCATAGAGTTTGTGAAGAAAATCAAAAAAATATATTTATGTCAATATTTAAGGCATTAATAAATAAGTTTATTTATAAAATAAAAAAGTAATTCTTTTACATAATAAAAACAATAATAACAAAAACATTAAAAATTCATTGGAAAAAACTCTACATACAGCTACAAAAATTAAACATTATTTCAAAATATTATATAAAAATAATAAAAAATTTTAACTTTTAGTACTTGCTCGGTCTACCTTGAGCATCAATAACTGCTTAAAGACGACGGGACATTGATCTCACCAAATTTTCCGTAATATCGGGTGTTATTTCGGCCCATGCACGAATAAGGGCGGTTTTCAATGTTTCACGGCTACTAATGTTATATTTTCGTACCGATTTTTAGAAAGCGTCCCATATGTGCTATATAGGGTTTAAGTCTGAGGACTGGGGTGGTGAATTGAGCTGTCTTGGGGCATAGTATAGAAGCCAGTCTCGAACAACGTGTGCAGTATGCTTAGGGTCGTTAGCTTTTTGGAAAATTCATTGATTTTCCCAGGCCCAAGCTATCAATAGATGACTACAGATTATCTTCCAATATGTTCTTATATTGATGGCGGTCCATATTACCCACGACAAAAACCAAACGACCAACTCCAGATGACGCAATGGTTCCCCAAACCATAATGTTACCACCACCATGTTTGACAGTACACTCAAAAAAAAAAGTTTGTAAAGTCAGCAAAAAATTTTGCTGAGTCAGCAAAATTTTAGTCAGGAGGATGCTAGCAAAAAAATTAGTAGATTCAGCAAAAGTTTTGATAAGACTTAGTAGATTACAAATAAAAAACCGTTGGTAAAAATTAATAAATTTTTTGCTGAATTTTAGTAGACTGAAAAAAACGCAAAAAAATTGTAAAAAAATTGTAATTTAGTTAATATATTTGTTGAAAATCATAAAACATATTTTTGTGATTCTTTTAAAAATAATTTACAATAATTACGAAATATAAAAATTTTCATTTTTCCACACTGATGTCATGAAGTAATTCAATATCTGAAAATATATAGAAATAAATATATAACATAACAAAAATTTTCTTTCAACTACTTACATCAATGGTTGTCTAAATGATGCTATCTTTTAAGGACGCAACTGCCGAAGATAATATAGAAACGAAACGAAAAAATAAACAAAAACAAAAACAAACGAAACGAAAAAAACAATCCCTTTTTGCAATAAGAAAAAGGAACCATACTAAGATGTGTGTCTTTGTCTTTCGCTTTACTCTGTCTACATGTCTGTATATGTTAGTTTGCAATTTGACCACACTAGATTATTAATCTATTAACATTTATTATAGAAATACATATTAAATTAAAATATTTTCTTTTGTCTTTTATTTTATTAATAGACAATTATTTTCACAAGCCGGTGACAACGTAAAATTTAAGTTGTTTTAATCCTCAATTTTTTTTTATGTATGAAAAACAGATGCAAAAGTCTTCCATGGTTGATTTTTTTATATGTCTTATTAGAGTTGTACTTTTTAGTATCATTTTCCTCTTCTCTACTACATCTTGACATGCCGCGACATCTGCTTATCAGCACAATTTTTTTTAGCAAAATTAATTAGTAAAACATTAGTATATTAGTTAAGCATTAGTATAAAACAGTTAAGTGCTGAATAAGTGTAACAAAAATTTTAGCTGAAAACACGATTTTAGCAAAAAAAATTTGCTAAAAAATAGTATACCTGATTTACAAGGCGTTTTACTAACTTTTCTACTAACTTATTTTTTTGAGTGTAGGTATTATATTCTTTGGATCAAGTGCTGTGTTTGCTTTTCGCCAAACTTTGGATCGACTATCACTTCCAAAAATGTTATACTTACTTTCGTCGGTAAATATAACACGTTTCCAAAAATCCATATCCTTGTCAAGATGTGCTTTAGCAAACTCAAGGCGAGGTTTACGATTCTTCGCTGAAATTAGTGTTTTTTTGCGTGCCATTCTGCTATTAAATCCATTGCCATGTAAAACATTTATTATTGTTCGTGAAGTAACAATTATATTGGAACATTTTTCGATGTGTTCCGCCAATTTTGGGGCACTTATTTTCGGATCCTGGTTGACTACTTTAATAATACTGCTAACATCGCGTCTCGAAGCTTCTTAGGTCTGCCAGATCGTGGCTTACTTTCGGTATTATTATAATTTGTAATGATTGTCTGTACAGTATCACGACTTAATTTAACTGTCTTAGCAATTTCTTCATAAGATTTATTTATATTTCGGAGATTTACTACACTGTATGTAGACTTTTCCCGATAATAATTATGTTTTTCCCTAAAAATTTCGATGTTTTATTTTTTTCATATTTTTTTTTTTTTATTCAAATAATCTTTATTTAAAATGCCTTAAACATTGATATAAAATGTTTTTCAATTATCGCTACTAATTCACTAGAACTTCAAATCCGCAGGGTGTATGTAGACTTTATTCCTTGACTCTAAGTACATCAATTTATATATATTATATCTTATATGTTTTTTTATATTTTTGTTGTTTTCTAAAATATTGATGTACTTATATATTTGTAATGTGTATTTCAGAACTATTCCTGATGATGCTTTTCAATAAAAAGGAAAATATGAATTAATTGAATAAATAAGGAATATTTATACAAAACCAACATAGACCTCGAGCCTAAATATTTTATTTTGAAAATTAATTCGTAAAGGTCGAATATAATAAAATTCTTTATAAATGTATTTAATTTTATTTTAATATAAAAATAGAAAATTACGCTTGAGAAAAACTTCAAAGCATTTTTGCACAAAAATTGACAGCAGATAAAATATTTTTACTATAAGTTTTTTATAATTTTTATTAAAAATAAAAATTATGTTTTCTTTCGACCTTTAATTGTGCAATGAAAATGAAAATTATTTAAGTTCGAGGCCATATGCTATATTTATTCATTAGGATATTGTCCTAACAAATAATCTATAGAGTTTTTTGTTTTCAAATTTATTATTTGACCCTTTCAGGAATGTGTTGATAGATCTATTTCGGGAATTTTCTAGGTTCCCATCATCAGAACACGTTTTGAAAGCGGTAACAATCCCAAACATCAAACATTCATATGAACTAGTTTACTCACTACATGAGAACTAATACACATATTAGTTTGAAGTTAAAGATTATAACCATTGATCACAAAATAAATTGAAAACTTGTTTGATGTGCAAGATCCACCTCTGGTGGATATTCAATACACGTTTTTTGTTTTTCTCTCCTTTTTATATTTTGTTTAGTTTGTAAACAAAACAGGGGAAGTAAACTAGGCGGTACTTTGCCTTATTTTTACAAATTTGTTATAATTTTTATTAAAAATAAAATTATGTTTTTTTTCGACCTTTAATTGTGCAATGAAAATGAAAATTATTCAAGTTCGAGGCCATACTCTATATTTCTTCATTAGGATATTGTCCTAACAAATAATCTATATAGTTTTTTGTTTTCAAATTTATTTTTATTTTTTATGTTAAAAACCTGCGCTATTTTATGTTTTTTTTTTTAATATAGAAAAAAAAAACGTATTTTTATAACCAGCATATTTTAAAACTCGAAAAAACTATTTATTCGATTAATAACCAAACAAATTCAGGGTGTTAATCAAATACTCTTTATTCTACAGCTCACTCAATTGCTACAAAAATACCAATCTGGTTTTCAAAATCTTAATTTGGCCCTTCTGCCCTGGAATAACTTAGATATGTTTCAAATGTAATATTTTTTATAAAAACTACATATCTTTCTCTACAAAATAGTGGCAGTCGAGGGTAATTGTCTCCGTCCAAATTTTAACAAGGGTCGTTTAAAATAAAATCTGCACACAAATTTTGACTTTGTCAGCTTAAAGCACCATGATAAGTCATACTTATGCGATATCTTTGTGTGAAGAAAATCTTTGTCTTCATATGCTGCATAAGCAACTTGTACAATATTTCTTTGGAAAACGTCGATATTAAAAGTTATAGCGCATAAAATCTTTAAAGTGCTTTTACGCCATTTTTAAGGTTTAAGGTTCAAAACTATGAGCCTGTTTGCAACCAAATGACAAACTTTTTGAACACATATTATTTTTTTTTGTCCAATTAACCGAAAACTGCCGGCGGAGCGAAGAAAAAAACACTTTTTCAAATTTGGGTGGTCTAGTGTATACTAGTATATTGTCCTTTTCCACATACTAACATCTACGGGTAACACCTCCTTTTAGTTTAATTTATAGTATTATTCAAAACATTAGTGAATTAATGTAGTATTAAGTTTAATTTAAATTGCGAATTTTTAAAAAAAATTACAGTTATTTTCTTTTTCCCGAAATATTTGTAAAATAATAAATCTTCGAATGTGTAGTACTACTAGTCGTATGAGTGATATTAATTTTATTAGTTTAATATCGCATATTACTCATGCGACTAGTAGTACTACACATTCGAAGATTTATGTGAGCTCAATCTAAATCTTCACATAATATTTTTATACAATTGACTTAGAATTTACAATTCACGTGAATTTCTAACATGCATTTTAGGGGTATAACTTTTGAAATATTTTGGACTTAAATGGCTTACTTAAAAAAGTTTCTTGAACAAAATCGATAAAATTTAGATTTGAACTTCGTTGAATTATTAAACGCATTTTAGGGAGAAAGCACAACATTTTAAAAATATCCACGGTAAACTTGGATAGGGAAGCGATTTAATTTTTGCGGATTTCTCGAAACATTGACATAAAATATATAAAAAAAAAATTTTTGATGACATGAATTACCTGTATTGTATATGTTAGCTGAAGTTTGCGCATGCTAAATCTATTCGCGTTAATCATTTATCTTTTTTTCTCATTCAAGCCAATTAAAAATATTTAAATTGCAGTTTTGCTTGCATTTAATTAAAGCTATATCAATTTATAGATCTCATTGTGTTCATTACATTTAAAAATATATATTTCTCCACCAAAAAATATAAAAATGTCATATACTTATTAGAACTTAGAAAATAAACCGCGATTATTTTCTAAAACACACAATTTTGCAGGAAATCACATCAAATAGTTTTGCATTCGAAAAATTAAAATTTTTATGTAAGGATGCTTTTTGAGGTTATGAAAATTTTGGTTGCTCCATAAAATTTTAAGTCCTTAAAAGTTTTTGATGCCTTATCGATTTTAGTATTAAGCTCATTAAAGTCTTGCTTTTGATGAAAGCTTTGGCGGAATTCATACAGTGCTTTAGATGTCTCAAAGCGAAATGTGTTTAGGAAAAAAAATTGTCTCTGTACTCGCCAGGAACGAAACGAATAAATTTATTTGCACTTTATCAGTTATTTCCGTCATTAAGATTCACTCTAGATACCTAAATATGTTCTCCAGCCATGTTTTTTTATAAAAAAAGTGAAAAAAAAAATTTTTATTTAGAAACATTTTTAAAAAGTTCATAAAAGTTTTAGCTTTTAGAAATGTTTAAGTGCCTTATTGGCTCGGAGGTGCAGTTCACGCAATACGCTATCCAATTTCAAATATAATTGTGTATGTCGGACGCAAAAATCATACATTTTCAAGCAATTAACGCGAATTCCTTTTTCCCGTTTTTGGTGCACCGATATCAACTTGGTATAAAACTTTATAAAATTACACATTTCTTTTAAATACTGTTCTCAAAATTCAACTCCAACAAACGGCGTAAAAACCATATTGGAAAAACTGAAAAAGTTTAAAATTCGGAAAATTTTGGTTTAACCAAACAGCGATATTCTTTTTTAGTGAATAAACCTCCCAGGTCTAGTGACTCCATTTTGTATTGGTTTGGATTTGAAAGAGGAAAAAAAAATAATTGAATGAAAAAACTCTTGGAAGTTTCAAGTAATTTTTTTAATTATTTGACAGTCGAATGTCCATCAATTCTTTAGGTGAATACTATGCAATGTAAAACTTTGCGTGTCATATGCTTTAAATATAGTCTTCCAAATTCTGTTCAACGTTTTTCTAAATTTAAAAAACTTTGACGAATAAGAGCTATATATTGTCGGTTTCAGCAGGTGTCGAGAATTTTGAAGTATCGCTTGTAGGGTTAATGTTGAAGCTTTTAAACAAAAAATACCCAGTAGAAAACTTACAGAACAACTTTTAAATTTATAAAATTTGGGAAAATTGTTAAAGGGAACTAAACTAAAAATCATACGCCATTCTTTATCGTCCCAAGTTACTTTTACTTTTTAAAAGGGTGGTTTCAAAAATGGCCTCATATAACTACACTTTAATTAATTTCTGTTGAAATTTACCTAACTTATAGTAGGAAACTATACTCCTACTATAAGTTGGGTAAATTTACTCTATGTGTGTAAATGAAAAAATATATACACATTACGTGTAAGTCGGTCAACAAAAAGTGAGTAAATGTACTATGCAAGTGCGTAAAAATGTAATTAAATTTTGAAATAAATGAATAATTTGTTTTATTTTTTTTTTTCAATTTAAAAATGTCAAAATATTTATTGCTATTATAAGTAAGTATATTTACAAACTCTGTGCGTAAAAATTTTATTTAACAAAATAATACCACTTTTAGGCATAATGTGTTTAATTGTAAACACATAATTGGTAAAAATACTGTAAGTGTATATTATTGTATATAGAAGTGTGAGCAAAATAGTTTTACGCATTTTGATGTATAAATTTACCGAATTTGCGTAATAATACATGAAACTTTACTTGTTTTATAGTAGTAAATTTACAATCATTTTTTAGAGTGTACGTAATTTCTTAAATATAATTAACATTAATTATTAAGAAATTGTATTTGGATACACTAAGAGAATTGTCCTTCATGATATTAATGAAATAGTTTCATGGAATTTTTTCGTAGATTCAATGAAGAATTTCATTATATAAAAAAGAAATTTTATTAATATTACGAAATTTTTCATTAGCTTTTTTTATAGAATTTCATAGTTTCATAAATGAAAATTCATCCGATTTTATAAATTTTCTCTTCATAAATTTAATTAAAATTTTTTTAGATGTATGAAATTATTTCAAATTTTTTAATAGAATTAATTTTTCAATGAAAATGAAAATTATTCAAGTTCGAGGCCATATACTCTATATTTCTTCATTAGGATATTGTCCTAACAAATAATCTATAGAGTTTTTGTTTTCAAATTTATTATTTGACCCTTTCAGGAATGTGTTGATAGATCTATTTCGGGAATTTTCTAGGTTCCCATCATCAGAACACGTTTTGAAAGCGGGTAACAATCCCATGTCAAACATCAAGCATTCATATGAACTAGTTTACTCACTACATGAGAACTAATATACATATGATTTTGAAGTTAAAGATTATAACCATTGATCAAAAAATAAATTGAAAACTTGTTTGTGTGTATGTCTACCCTTGGTAAATATTCAATACACGTTTTTGTTTTTTTTCCCCCTTTTTATGTTTTGTTAAGTTCGTAAACAAACAGGGGAAGTAAACTAGGCGGTACTTTGCCTTTTTTCACAAGTTTGTTATAATTTTTATTAAAATAAAAATTATGTTTTTTCGACCTTTAATTGTGCAATGAAAATGAAAATTATTCAAGTTCGAGGCCATATACTCTATATTTCTTCATTAGGATATTGTCCTAACAAATAATCTATAGAGTTTTTGTTTTCAAATTTATTATTTGACCCTTTCAGGAATGTGTTGATAGATCTATTTTTTGATCAATGGTTATAATCTTTAACTTCAAAATCATATGTATATTAGTTCTCATGTAGTGAGTAAACTAGTTCATATGAATGCTTGATGTTTGACATGGGATTGTTACCGCTTTCAAAACGTGTTCTGATGATGGGAACCTAGAAAATTCCCGAAATAGATCTATCAACACATTCCTGAAAGGGTCAAATAATAAATTTGAAAACAAAAAACTCTATAGATTATTTGTTAGGACAATATCCTAATGAAGAAATATAGAGTATATGGCCTCGAACTTGAATAATTTTCATTTTCATTGCACAATTAAAGGTCGAAAAAACATAATTTTTATTTTTAATAAAAATTATAACAAACTTGAGAATTAATTTTTTTTATTTTTTTCATAAAATATAAAAATTTTATTAATTTTCATACATTTCAAACTTTGGTTTTAAGCTTTAATTCTTAAGTGTTCAACATATTTTATAAAGAGCTCTATTATTCCAATGTACACTTTTGTTAATTTTGGACTTCTATGAAAATGTTTGTAAAATCATATGAAATTGTCCATTGGCTTAGTTTCAATACATTTTCAGGACATTCATGAATGATTGTATAGAGCTTTCATTCAAAGTCATTCTTAATATTTAACAAATTTATGAAAGTGTTTCATACATTTTTTCTACCTTCGTTGTCGAAAATTATGAAGATTTTCCTTAATTCTGCAAACATTTCATAAAAATTGACTTCAATAAGACCTGCTTCATAAATTCTATGAAAAGTTTCAATGGACGAGTTCAAGTGACAATTTTCATTAAAGCTTTGAAGAACTTCATTACTGAAGTGTACGCTAAAAATAATGCATAGTAATGAATAATCATTTTAATCGAGCTTTTTCCAATTTTTTAATTAACTCGAGGACGGAGATACAAATTTAAAAGCCCCTTTCGAATTACTTAAAATTGCTGAAGGTGACGTAAAATGGCATTTTTGGCTCTTCAGTGAAAAAAAAAAGTAAATCGCTATCAACGAATGGAGTCCCACATATTTTATTTACTAAAGGTAGCTAAAACTTTTTTATAGACCAGCATTCTAAATATGTTTTTCTATCTTCACAATACAAAAAAACACAACAAAGTAGTGAAGATGAGAAAATGATATGAAAAAAAAGTAGCAATAAAAGAAAAGTTAAATTGTAATAAAGCACCCTGGGGTCATAAGCTAACGAAAACCAAAAAAATAAAAATAAAAAAATGCCAAATGACTGGCAGTAGGAGAAAAACACAAAGGAAAACTAGTAAAAGAGGTTCCACACTTATAAACACTAACTCACACTTAGAAATAACTAAAGCTCATAGAGGAAATAATGTAAGAAATGAAGCAAAAACAGAAAAAAAAAAAATATGTACAAACATCAAAAAATATGTATGTATTTATATATATAAAAATAAATACACTAAAAGTTCTATAAGTGTCACCTACTTGATTACATTTAAAAAACACTTAAAGCATACTAGAAATCAATTTTTTTGTTTGTTTTACTTTTTTTTAACAAGACTCTTATTTTCAACTTTTAAGGCAAGGCGACAATTAAAGTACTACATGTGGAAAAAAACGTGCTGCTGGAATGCTGGTATTATACTTTTATTTGATTTAAAAAACATTTCCGTTTCCTATGTTTCTAATATAATTATATTCACCTGTAAACATATATATGTTTTTAAAAATGGACCAAGTGAAAACCGTCTACCGCCAAACATATATATGTTTGGCTGCAAATATATATATATATATGTTTATTTTATGTATGTTTGTATGTTCTAAACATAATTTCTAAAAATTTTAAAATTGCAAGTATATCTTTGTTACACACAGAGTAAAATTTAGCTATTAGCCAACTAGAATTTGGTTACTAGGACTCGAATTCGGTTATTACGAATTTCAGTCGTATGATAGAACTGAACATTAGGTTTTACAACAAAGTTCGGTTAATTCAACTGAATTTTAGTTTCAACACTCAAAATGTTCAGAAATCTAATGCAAATATCGTTGTACTAACAGAATTTATAAGTTAATACCACTAAAATACACTTTTCAATTCGGTTGGCACTTTATTTCTCTGTGTGTAAGGTTTGAAATTTTGAATCATTATAAGCATATAAATAATTGCCGTTAACATGAATCAATTTATCAAACATTTAACGGAGGTGTCAATTAAAGAACTCCGTCATTTAAAGCAGGTGTCAATTATAGAACTTTTAGTGTACTCATGATACAAGTCTCACTTAAAAACTTTCACTTTTCTATGTCAATGTGAGGGTAAGAGTATTATGTATGGATGTGATTCACTATGGACAAAAATGTTTTAAAAATTATGAAAAGATGAATATACATCTATTGTATATTCGAGTTGATTAATTACAATTTTCAACATTTTAAAATTTTTTGCAGGAACTGCCCAGGCAGAAAAATACAATCGGCAGAGTGTTGGCTAAGCGTCGGCTGTGGTGGGTTATCCGTTAGCAGAGAGAGTATTGTCGTGATACCCAAATGATAACAGCGGCCAACCATTGGTTGCCGCTATTGTCATAACGTTTGAAATTCTAAAACTGTTGCTGCTTTCAAAATACCTTAAATGCAATTAATTTTGTGAAATGTTTATAAAACATGCACCTATTAAAACAAGCAATCCAGTTCCTGCTTTACTTTTTAAACAAACAATTGCTGATTGAGCGAGTAAAGTATAATGTAATATTAAAAAATGATAATGCTACACCCAGAAAACATTCTCAGTTATGGCCACTGAATTTGTTGCCAATGGAATTATGGCGGTAACGACAGCTATCTTGATATTAAATTAAATTTTTAGTCGTGAAAGCTTAAATTCAGTTGCCTCATTCATTATTATATTTCACTTAAATACTATTTGTATCAAGTATTGAGCTGTGTCATTCAGATTAATAGTCCACTGTCCCACTCATTGCACCACAATTTTAGTATTTTATTTTAATTAGAAAAAAAAACTTTTCGAATTTTTCTTTTCCCTGATTTGAACTCGGAAACTCGGAGTAAGTATTTGCAGTTACCACTTTTGATTATCGACAATTTTTTAATAAATTTGATTTAACGGGATTGCTTTTTACGTTCCTGTTTTCCCTTTTTAATTGTCAGTACAGTATTTTTGCTTTATTAATCGGTTATAGGTATTTCCTTTTGACCGAATTCCAACCAATCTGTTTTCTGGGTGTACTGAATAATTGTAATATTGGTAAAAATAATAGGGCAAAGAAATATTCGAGTGAATTTGAAAACCCTAATTATAACCATTAGCCCGTAGTAGTACACATTACGGTTCTGAGTTTTAGATTTTGTATATGTGAGTATGAGAATAATACCAATGAATGACACAACCAGCAACACTAGCATCATCAGAAAATCTACTTTTGTAAAAAAAAGAAAACATTTTCTGTTGTTATACATGATGATGACGATGGTGCTATTTTATATTTTGTTTTCTGTGTCCTGCTAGGGCAACGGTTCCCAAATGGAGTTCCGCGGACCCCCGGGTTCCGAAAGAGTATTCCAGAGGCTGTGCGAAGAGTTTCACACAATGATTGCTTAAAACAAATTTAAAAATATTTTTTAATTTTTGTAATTTTTTAATAGCCCTGTTCTTTACGTTAATCAGCAATTTATTTTATATCTAAATTTTATATCTAATTTGAAAAAATACATATTTTAATCTAAATCTTACAGTTAGTCTCAAATAGAATGCTACTGGGTGGTTAGAAATTCCAAATCAGGGTGCAAGTACTAGGCTAGTAGAATAAAACGTCTCAATGGTTTGGAGTTCTCAGGGCAAATATTTTGCTTATGACCTTTTATATTTTTATACCTCCACCATATGCAAGCAAGTTTGTAAGGGAGCCAAAAAGAATCCGTTACAAACCTTCTTACATATGCTATGATTTTTATATGGCGAATTCCTACTTAGCAGCATTACTTTTGGGCAAAATAAGCGCTGATTTTAGCGCTTATAAAAAGCTGTGATTTCATGGTTTTCAGTAAAATTATTTTTCATGTCTAGATTATTACGGTTAAATATTATATAAATAATTTATTTCACATAAAATTCTAGAGACATTAATTTTTTTTGTTAAAATTTTTGACATATAATTTAATCATTTTATTTATTTTTCCACTCCACGTGTTAGCTCTTCAGAAACAGATAAATGACTAATTATTTTTTATTGCATACTCGAAAACAGCAAACCCAATCACAAATCACTCGGGAAAATTTTTACAGATGGTTTATAGTTCACGATATGAAACTGTCTGCATTCCAACCTGCATCCTTGCAAGGGATTAGGGTAAGCTGCTGAAAACCTGCATCGTTGTTAGAGAAAACAGTAAGCTCAAAATGTTTGTTTGTTTATTTTAATACGAAAAGTATTCGTTTCTTTTGCTGCTTCTCAGTATTATGTTATAGTATGCACTGACATCAGCGCATTTGTTTTATCTTGCTTCTAAAAACACGAAAAAAATTTACTGGGTATTACATTGATGGACGTCTTCGTAAAAAGTTTGGTATTGAAAATGAGCAAAATCAAGCGTATCAAAAGTTATGAGTGAAAATGTGAAGGTACCTTTAAAGTGTCCATATATACCCTACGGGCAACGAGGAGGAAGTTGCGTTTAAAGGACATATCCTGGGACTGGTTAAAGTAGGACATATTATGAAACTAGTGTAATTTGCCATTGATGTGGGTTAAATAATGTCAATTATATTTAACTACTTAACAAGCACTGTCAGCCTTATTTTATATTCGCAATGTTTTTAAAAACGGGTTTATTCTAATTTTTATACTAGTATTTTTTTAAAAATATTTACATTTACTTTTCAAGTTCCAAACAAATTTTTAATGAAAACCCAAACTATTTCAAAGACTACCATTTTTTAGTTATAGTAGGTGCACTCAGGGAACATCTGCTTTAAAAATATGTAGTTGTTTGGGTTGTAATACAGTTTCTTTATTTTTAATGTAAATGTCAGTCATTTGTAGAACAAATTTAAATATTTACTAACCTTGTAGTTCATTTAAAAAAACAACTCACATCAAATGACTGCTTTATGATTTTACATTAATTTTTTACAGTTGTTTCTTGTTATTTAAAAAAAATAAAAAATAAATGTTTGTTTAGTTTTTACTACCATGTGGTTTATTTTTACTACAATTGTTAGTCATTTTTTGAACACTAAACAAAAAATGAAAATGTTAGTTGAATTTACTGTAATGTAAGTCGTCCTTTCTTTAAGTGAAATTTCATTTGTTTTCAACTACAATTGCAGTGGTCTTTACATACATAGTATTCTAAGTGTGATTTTTATATATCCCTGGTATATTCCGGGATATGTTACTGAAGGACATATCCCGGGCCTGGTTAAAGCAATATCTATTTTAGAACCATTTTTTCACTTGTTCGTTTTTTAAGTTTTCTATTTGCGGTATTTATGGGCAGCACTGTATTTCAACTATATTTGCTTGTTTTAGTGTGTTTTTTTTTTTTTACTTACATTTTTTAGGCGGTAGAGCACTTGCTTTGTAAGCAGGAGGTTGTGTCATCGAGCCACGCTGGCGGCAGTTAGTAAAACATTTTTTTAAATTCATAATTTTTGTAATAATTTAAAAATCTATTTTTATACATATTACCTAACACGCACCAGGTGCCCGAAATGCGCAAATATGTCACCTCCAATGACAATGCCATGTTAAAGTGATATGTTCCTTTCATATAAAAAGTTAGATCCCGGACATGTCACTGTCACCTTGCGACATGTCCTGCGTGTAGTCCGGGACATGTCCCTTTGCACGTAGAATATCTCACTAGACGGATTTACCAAATTGGTATGGAAATTGGTATGAGCCGCTGGACCGATTTTCCTCATTTTCAATACCAAACTTTTCGCGAAGATATCCATCAATGTAGGTAAAAATGAGTAATCTCTATTGCGTTTTTGTGCCGTGAATAACCTCATCACATATGTTGGAGGGTAAAAAAATATGAAAAGTTATAAAGAAAAAGATTGGTTTGAGAACGCCAACCCCTTTGAATTTACTATACTGGCCTAATACTTTCACCATGACTTGGAATTTCTTTATAAATATACTTGACAAATATACTTGAATCGGTAACAGAAAATATATCGAGTGCTTTAAAGTTGTCCAACTACTTAATATGCATAGATGCTTGCAAGAATGCAAACACTGGAATTACATTAAACTAAATTCCAAATGGATTTATTATTTTTTTAAATACATTTTGTATTTAGTATAATTTAATTTATTTCGCCTTATAAGAACAAGTAATTAATAGATTTACATAAAAATTTAATTCTTTTCAAATGAATTAATAGAAAATGGTCTCTTTAACGAAATAAAATAAATCCGATGGCTAATAATTAAAATTATTAAAAAAAATTGAATTGAGTAATTGAAATTTTTTTGGCTAGATAAACCCATTCTAGTCTAAAATTGTCTATTACAAAATTAGCTAAAAATATATTTAAAAAACTAAAATTTGTGTAAAGTAGTCTATCAAAAAAGAACTTTTTTATTAAAAAACTCCTTAAAAAAAACACAGTCAAAAATAATGTGGCTCAAATATTGAACCTTTTTTGAACTTTTTTAATTAAAAAAAAATTTACAAATTTTCCTGACGTTTTTCTGTTGTTGATGATTCTTTCAGAAGTCTCGTCCAGTAAAACGTATTTAAGATGAACTGGGTTCATATTAGTCCTTAGAAAATACAAATTAATTAGAACTTCCTGATGATTTGGGTAACAATTTCAATGTAACATCTGTTAATACGAACGTGCTCAAAATGAACCATCGGTTAAGATGAACTATTTTTGACATTCCCCCAAACAAATTTAAATATAATTTTCCATCTTTAATACCAAATTCAAGAAATCTTGCTAAAATTTCTTTAAATTAACAAAATTTAAAACGGAAATACAGAATTTATTTATCAAATGTATAGAAAAGTATATTTCTATGAAATCTATTGAAAGAATTTCACAATATTTTGTGGGCAGTTAAAATATTGTAATGAAATGTTACTCCAGTCAATACGAATATCGATTATAACGAATATATTTTTCTGGTCCTTCGGAGGACATCTTTATCGAGTTTTGCTGTATTTGGTGTATGTAGGGTTTTTTATTTTCAAAATAGTGCGCTTCGGTAGGCAAGTTGGTAGCGTACTGGCTTATCAGTGCGGGGGTCGTGGGTTTGATTCCCACCAGAGGCACTCGTCTGTTTTCGCTACTACGAGTCGAAAGCCATAGTAGCTAGTGTTCGGTTAGGGTAATAGTATATAATTTGTAATTATATAATTATCATAATAATAAAAAAAATAATATAAAAAATAATTATTCAAAATAAAACTTTAATTTTAGTTCGTTTCTTTAATTTAGCATTTTATTTTTAATATAAAAAAAAGAAATAAAAATTTGTTTGGGGATCCGTAAACCAGCACAAGTGTCCCAAGGGGTCCGTGAAGCAAAATGTGGTGGAAGCGCTGTGCTTGGTATAGTATAATATGTACTAGTATGAGGGTTGAGCCTAATAATACAATTTAGCCGCGAGATATAAAAGTTAAGTTTAAGTGTGGTTCATTCATGCTACATTTTTTTGTGCTACTAAAAAGTTGTCCTTATGGTTAATATCTATGTTCGTATATTCGGTTTTTTTTTGTAAAGCCTAAATGAAATGGTGTTAATATAGCTAAAGTGAAATTGTATGAACACAAAATAAAAAAAATTAAACAATGACCTGAAAATAATCGTTTATATAAAAGTTTATTTCACTTTTCTTTAATAGACATCTGTATAAGATTGTTTTCAGTTTGAAAGTAAAACAAAAATTTCAAAACTTGTTTACATTAATTTCATTTAACAACTTTCTCTAATTTATTCTATTACCAAATTTACCTTAATATCTTTGTTAAGCTAAAAGAAAGCCAGCATATTAATATAATCTCGGAAAAAGATAAACAATCGTCCAGACCATCAGCATTGCGGCAAATTAGATGGTAAAATTGCAAACTAGCATAATAAAGAGATTAAAATCAATGTGTAATAACCCACTAAAACCTCGGTAATAGGTTGGTATTACGGAACATCTTGCCTAGTACCTTTTGGTATTACTAACTGTACATTACACTCATAAAAAAAGTTAGTTCAAAAGTCTGTTAAACGTGTTGCAATTCAGTAGAGCTAATTTTATCTGCTGTTTTCATTTAAATCTATTATTTTACTAAAATTGTTAGTTGTCCCATTTTATAACATGCACAAATTTAAGAAGTGCCTGAACTAATATTTTCCTCTGATATTGAGATTTTTTTTTTTTTAATGATTTTGAGAACGTATCTGTTAAAATAGAAATATTTATTTGTAACTTTTTTTACTGTACGGCTGTGTTTTAAAAAGCAAGGGTTATATTGTTGCGTGGTTAAAGGGGGGACATTACATTCGCGGCAGAGAAAACAGACTTTTTTTTAAAAATTCATAACTCAAAAACAAACATTTTTTTATTATTGTTGAGAATTGAACAAATTACAAGAAAAAAAATTCAAAAAATATATTTTTCACTCCAACATGGCTTTATAGAGCTCCAAAATGGCGGCAGAGAAAAAAAACGGGGCCTGATTTCAACTGATTTATTTCTATTTTAACTTAATAAAACTTCTTCTAAATTATTTTATTTTAACTACATTTTTGCCTAAAATTTAGGTCACCTAAATTTAGCAGAACATGATTAAAAACTTCATTGAAAATTTTGTTAGTCCAAATTAAGGTATTTGTAGCGATTCTGGTTCTCACTTTCGCCATTCACTGCAATTTTCGAATCTAATTTTTTCATATAAGATAAAATTTTTTACTAATTTAATTTATGATTTGGAAACATATTTTTATTACAAAGACTTCAAGACTTAAAGAAATTTATAAACTTTTATTACACGGAAGAAATTGAGGTTTGAAAATTGAGGTGAATAGTGAAAATGAGAACCCGAATCGCTATGATTATTTTTCTTTGTACTAGCTGAAGTTTTAACTACTTATATGGGTTTTTATGAGTGTATAGTACCAAATTCACTTGTTTAAATGTTTTTATGCTATAATTAGTTCGTTTCTATACAAAAGTAAATATAATTAAATTTTTACAACAAATTTGACAATTTTAAAATAATAACGGCGGATTACTAGTGAATTAGAATTTTTTGAAGTGCTGCCATTTAAGTATTTCTTAATCAATTGAGTTGGTTTAGATCTTATAATCTTATATATAAAATTCTCGTGTCACAATGTTCGTTCTCATGCTCCTCCGAAACGGCTTGACCGATTCTCATGAAATTTTGTGAGCATATTGTAGTAGGTCTGAGAATCGACCAACATCTAAAAATGGGCGTGATCGGACCAGTGGGCGTGTCAGCTCCCATACAAAGTAAATATTTAATATCATATATCTACAGTAATATAATAGCCATAGTCGTAGAAATTTGTGCACGTTGATTATTTGTTAATGTGAATAGTCATGCGAAAAATGGGCGTGATCGGACCAGTGGGCGTGCCAGCTCCCATACAAAGTAAATATTTAATATCATATATCTACAGTAATATAATAGCCATAGTCGTAGAAATTTGTGAACGTTGATTATTTGTTAATGTGAATAGTCATGGGAAAATGGGCGTGATTGGACCAGTGGGCGTGTCAGCTCCCATACAAAGTAGATATTTAATATCATATATCTACAGTTCTATAATAGCCAGAGTCTTAGAAATTTGTGCACATTGATTATATTATGAATAGTCATGGGAAAATTGGGCGGGATCATACCAGTGGGCGTGACAGCTCCCATACAAAGTGATTATTTAGCTCATATACAAAATTAATATTAATATTAAATATATAGGGTTCTATATTAGCTATATAGCCTTCAAATTTTGTACGAGTAAATAAATCATCACATTCAAGACTTTTTGCAAGGTTATTTAATAATTTCTTTTTTTTTTTGAAAGCCGTTTTCATGTTTTTCAAAACGAGATATCAAAGTCTTAAATCGGTCATATATGTTAATCTTCAAGCTATGTTACACGAACACAACAGCCTCATCCGTCTATTGAAAACAGCCCTAGACCAGATGCCGACAGATGAATTTACGGTTGTGATAAGAGCTTACAAGACACCGGCTGGTGAGCATGAGCGGCGCTTCAATGCACCGGTGATAGGTGACGTCGCAGTTGTTATAGCAGTTGTTTTCAGTTATTCATTTTATATACTTCAGCAAATAATGGCGATAGAAGGACAAAGAGGCATTGGGCTTCCCATGAAATAACAAATTTTAAAATGATTTACTAATATGAATTTATTTTTTTAATTATTTATTTGCGTAAAAAAAATTTTCTTGATTTCAAGAATTAATTACAATTAAGATTTGAAGGCAAGACAACGTTTGTCGGGTCAGCTAGTAATATATAAAATCTTCAAATCTTTGTTTATAACAAACGTGCAAAAACTAGTATCTTTGAAATTTTTCTTTGTAAATTTCAAAAAAGTTAAAGCAATAGATATAAATTCATTGTGGAACATTTTATGATGAAATAAGTTCCGATGTCTATATATTAAGGAAGAACTAATTAATGCATAATATGGATAAAAAAAAATTGAATAAATACCAATATTGTGGATACCGAAACATAATTTATATAGACCCAAATTTAAAGACTCAAATTATATGACTCCGCGAAATATGTTTAGAGCTTTTAACTATTTTAAAAAGTTACATTGAAAATTATTTAAAAAGGTTAAAATGTAGAACACGAATCAAAAAAAGTTTTGAAACGTTCGATAGAAATTAACGAAGTCGTGTTAACCCTGCATGTCGTAATTTATTACAAAAAAAAATACAAATTTTTAGAAGGCGAGTTTTACTTCCCTTATGTGGACTATATTTTAGAAGGACTGAGTTCGATTTTTTTTGAAAAAACTTTTAGCTACTGCTAAAAATTAAGTTTTCCAGGCATTGTACTATTTTAAGGCTGTATGGATTTGCATTTAGGATTTTTAGGAATGAGTAACTCGAAAGAGCTTGATTCTATAAAATTACCTAAAGTTCTTAGAAAAGTAATCCAAAACGAATCGGCCTTACTTTGGGGATTTTTCTTAGTAAAACATCAATTAAATATGTATAATGTACTTTAGCTAATTGTTTACAAAATTTGCTAAAAAACAATTAAATATTTTTTAATAAATAGTTTAATATTACTTATTATAAAAAGTGCTCCAAAGCTGCTCTTTTAAGATCATTACTTTAGAAATTTTAGCTTGGCATTATTTTCAGATAACCACATCACAGATACCTGTTTAAAAAGTTTGCATAAATCTAAATGAGTTTGAGAAAAATTGCTTCAATGTCCGTACAAAAGTCAGTTGTAGATATATTTAACAACCTGTAGATTTCCTCGGACCGCGACCGATATGATATCTGTCATTGTCGTTTGAATGGAATTTACTCTATGTATATTACTTATGTAGTAAAATTAAGTTGCTTAACATTAAGCTCTTTGAATACTATTCTATTGAAAAAAAATCTCATTCAATAATAATCTCCCGCTATTCGATATAAAAATAAAAGATTTAAATATAAAGTTTGTGACAACTCTTTACCTGTAATTTATTAGTAATATGTTACCAAGGTAAGTAGTTACCTCGGTGGACATGCCCCTGTTAAAATTACTGAATTTGTAATAGAAAAGTAATAAGTTACGTCTTTATTACAAAAAATATATTTTTCCACCAAAACCTAATAAAAAAAATTTAATTTATAAAATTTTTAGTTAAAAATATCTAATTAGATATGCCGACATATAATTTTTTACTCGGGCTATTACTTTTTTGTGGTTTTCAAAAAAGTTTTCGCATAAAACTTATTTAAGTTTCAATAACCATTACGGTGTCCTGAAAGTGGGATATTTTTAGCAGTAGTACCCAACCGATGTTTATGATCCAGTTGATTATAGAAAAAATAAAATAAAAAAAAAATTCGAGAATACTCATACCGTATTTTTTTTAATTTTTATACAAAATTGTGCTCACAAGTTTGGTAATGCTGAGCATATTTATAAAAATATATCTAGAAAATGTCTAAAGAGTGTTACATCTTTCAAATTAAAACAAGTACCCGATTAAAAAGTCTGTTCTGGAGCTTTACATAGCTTTATCAAATTTGATATGACCCCATTCATAATCATATAAAATCTTATTGTATCACATTAGCTTAATTTAGATACAATTGAAAGTGATTTGATATAGTTTCGTCCGAATTGTGTCCTCATCCAATTTTATGTAATTATACGTTATGCTATAGACACAAAGAAAAATTTAGCTGTTTGCTAACTGAACTTCAGTTACTTCGACTCAAATTCGGTTATTCAAAGTCGGTTGATACAAATCAGCATTATATTTCACAATAAAGATTGGTTAATACAACTGAACTTTAGTTGCAAACCCCAAAATATGCAAAAATATAATGAAAATATAATTGCACTAACAGAATTTTGTTATCCTTAAAATACACTTTTGAATTCGGTTGGCACTTTACTTTTCTATGTGTATAAATATTTTTAATTTAATATAATATGGTCTTTATACACTGCAAATAAAATTTAGTTTAAATTAACTGAAAATGTAATTTAACATAAACGATAAATTACTTGAAATCCGTTCTACCTACATTTCATTTAAATCAAATGTTTCTTGTTATAAATTTTTAAATATCGTTTAAATAACATACAGTTCCTTAAGAACAAAAGAATAGTAAGTTAAAAATAAATGTTCAAATTCTATCTTCAGATCAGTAAAAACAAAGTTATATTCAGTTATTTGGAATTATTTCAGTTTTTGGAATTATTTCATTTGTGTAGACTTTTCAATTTCTTGTGATTTGAATTAAAATAATTGTGTATATAAACAAACCATTTTAATAAAAAACCAAACACGAAGTTTTTAAATATTGTTTTGAAAAAAATAATTTAAATTTTAATAACTGGAACGGAAACAAATAAACTACAATATTTTGTTTTGTATTAAAATTTGTATGAAACTTAAAAGAAATGAAAATAATAAATGAAACTAAAAAAAGCTGTAAATGATAGTAAATTATCTTAAACAAATGTATAAAAATGAATGCATGCTCCTTTATTTTTAACTCAACTGAAAACTTTTTTTTTTAAACTACAAACAGTAAACTACATAATGTTACTCAGAGTATTTATTTGTTATATTTACTTACCACCCCATAGCGATTTGTTCAGCACTTCCGAAGATAATGAAAAGCATCTCTTGAACGATCGACAGTATGGCTTTCGTAGGAGTTGTTCTTCGGGTGACTTGATCGCTTTCTTTTCGAAACAGTGGATTTGTGCTATTCGCCGCTTTGATGAGACTAAGATTTTAGCTTTGAATGTTTCTAAGCGTTTGACAGAGTGTGGCACAAAGCTCTTCTGTCGGAACTAATTGAATTTTGTGTTGGTGAAGAATTCACTCGATTCGTTTCGAGCTTTCTCAATAAGTGTACCATACGTGTTTTCATAGATGGGTTTTCCTCAAGGAATTTCGAAATAATTCCCAGAGTTCGAAATTAAACACAAGCAAACGGTTTGCTATCGTTCTGTTTTGCTTTTTGCTGAAACTAAACACAATCATTTTGTTGTGCACATTAAACATAAACACAACATTTCTCTATTTTCATTTTGATTTGTAAACAGAACACAAACACTTTCACAAACTAGTTTTCGATGAGAGACCAAACTTAACGAATTTGTTCTGTTTGTCTAATATTTCAAACAGTTTGATTTTGTTGTGTTTATGGAATGGAACAAAACTATTCGTAAACCGTTCTTAGTGTTTATGTCATATTACAAGTGAGAAAAATTTTTAGTAAATTTTAAAAATAATTGCATTAGTTTAATAATAGAGTTTCAACGGAGGAGTTCCAGTGAAATTTCATAAAACTAATGCAAAAAAAACATTGAAAACATGCAGAAAAATCATTTCTTTTGTTATATTACAAACAACAATTTGAGCACTTGTGTTGTGTACGAACGCAACAATAGAGATCGTTGTATTGGTTTTTTTTGATAGGAACATTATGTTAGTGGTATTTAAATTTTCGAACTCTGCTATTTTTAATAATTATCTATTGAACCTTACTCAGAACACACTCTACGCCTTCGCGTATGACAGTAGAATTTGGCACCCATATTCATTCGACCATAGTCCGAACGCTTCCGAGAGTGGTCTCATGAGACAGAATATGAATGATATATTGAACCGCGACCTGATTTTGGTCTCTGAATGAGGTCGTGTAAATAGTGTCGATTTCAATGCCCAATATTGCTTTCTGACGCTTTAACAGAATTAACTAATCCCATGTTTAGCCTTGGACGGTGTAAATATCAAAAAATCAGACGCTCTTGATATTATGGCCATGAAAATAAAGTCCGATGGAATTCGCAGGTATTTTAAGTGTCGAAAGAATCATGCAAGAGCTTAGGTTTTTTAAGGTGGTGTAAAAATGTTTACACCATCCGACCTTTTCCGTATTTACACTATATATACTTGACCAAAAATGGAATACAATTCCCATGTGTGGGCTGATGCTGCAAAGACGCTTTTGGAGTTACTCGATGGTGTTCAAACAAGGGCAAATGTGCTGATAGGTGATGGCTCCCTTGTTTGCCTTGGACATTGCCGGAATGTTGGTTGTGTTTCATTTATTTTTTTTTTTTCGTTATTTAAAACTATCTGCCGCGTAAGACGTATATACATATACGTTTTATCAAAACTCTATTATATTGCGTAAGACATATAAATATGTCCACTCTGTATGCATTCTTTTCATTTCCACGCAACCAGCGAAGGTTTTTTTATTTTGACCACGCAGTTGAGTAGTTAATAACTGGTGCTAAGCTAACTTCAGTAACCTGTTTCCGGAGGTACGTCTTTTTTGCTTTAACAAAAGCCACATTAATCGTCAATTCTGCTCCATTGTTTAGGAAAATTAATTCAACATTTTTTGAGAACAAAATGTTTGAAAATTTTTTTTTTTTTTTTAAACCACATCTTCACAACAATTTTATATAGATCCGTTACTGTCATGTTATTTTGTTCTAACACAAACTGACAATGCCCATTAACAAAGATGCAGAACAAAACAACAGACAAATAACAGAAAATGAATAGAAAAAATAAATATCTACTAAAATATTAGCTGTTTTGCGTATTTACCAGATATCAGATACCAAAGATCTGACATTATACAATAGAATAAGCAAAAAAAAAAAAAAAATGTTTACTACTACCACCAGCATAATGGAGATGAATGAAACTTATAAACCACCATGAATTCAAAAGATACAAATAGGAAATAGCAGTTTTTTAATAAAGTCAAAACTTATGGTAGTGAAAAATTGTATTTGCCATGTAGTATAGAAAAATATAAAAAAAAACAATAAATTTAAAACCAGCATGAGAGAAAAAGCGGAATCTTTAGGTTGTAGTAGATTTTTATAATACCCTATAACTTGGAAACAAAATTTCTATTCCACTCAATACCGAAATCAAAAAGTTTATTTTATCACATACTAAAAACATACCGCTAAATTACACCAAAATTACATAGATCCACTTAAATTTGTATATTCGCTTCTACACTGAGAGAATTGTCTGTTTGATATCATTGAAATTTTGCATTATATCTATGAATTATCACTCGAATTTGTCTATAGAAACTTTTCATTAAAATTTAATGAAAATTTCATAAAAAATTGTATACGACTAATGAAAAAGGTACATTAAAATTAGTTTCATTGAAACTGTTTAGCTTTTTTATAAATTTTAATAGATTTATCATTCACATTGCAAAGAAAACTTCATTAGTTTAGAAAAAATTTCATTAAAACTCGTCCAAGAAATTCTCTCTGTGTAAGCTATGTATAAGAGGACTGAATATTTCGAGAATTACAAAAAGTTTTCTCATCAAAATAAACTGACAAACTCAGTTTTCCTTGGCTTTGTTTATATCAATTTGAATTGCTATCTCTATTGCTACACCTTAGGCGTATGAGTGATATTTAGTATAGAAAATATTACTCATACTCATAACAAACAGTCAAATCTTATAAAATCATCTACTATACCCGTAGTGTAGGTTGGTTATAAAACAAAGTGGTTGAACAAAGGAAAGGAAGAAAAAACATGGTTACAAATTGAAAACAATGTGGTTGTTAATATTTATAACAAAATGTTATTATCGTTGTTGAAGCTCTGTGGCTGTGGCATATTTATATAAAAAAAAATATATTATGGGCTATTTCAAATATTTTTAATACCTGCTGAAACTGGATTTAGATACCTCTATATTCTCAAGGTTTTTAAGTTGATAGGTAAACTATATAAAGTTTTACGTTGTAGTGTCTTCACTTAAATAATTGTTGGACATTCAAATGTCGACAATTCAAAAAAATAATTTGAAACTTTAAAGAGCTTTTATTCATTTTATTTTTTTTGCTCACAGTTATTAATCTTCAGATCCAACCCAATACAAACTGGAGTCACTAGACTAGGGAAACACATTTACTAAAAAAGAAATTTCCATGTCGCTGATTGGTGAAAATTTCTATGGTGGTTTACAAGTGAATCCAAAATTTCCCTATTTTTAAGCTTCCGCAGTTTCTTCCGTAGGGTTTGATAAACAAATGACAAATGTTAGTTGAATTTAATGAAATGTTAGTCGCCCTTTCTTTAAATTGCTGTCGTCTTTACCTACATAATTTCCTAAGTGTATTTTTGTAAAGCCCACTGTATTAAAAATAGCAAAGATACAACTAGTATTGTACTAGTAAAACACTTTTTTGTTTGCAAATCATATGTTTTGCCAATACCACAAGCAAATTCTTTTCCACTGTTGTTTTTACCATTCTTACAACCAATTATAAGTACTTTTTGTTTAATGTTTTATTATATTTCACACATTAAGTATGATGTATAACTTTAAGACCGTGCTGTATCGCTTATTTTTAAATGTGTTTCATTACCACCAAATTTTTTAATTACCAGCCTTTTGCCAACCGTGGCAAGTTCGCTAAAGTCAATTGTTATCAATCGGGTAACAGGACAATACTGTCAAGATTGCTAGTCCCACGTTCTACCAACTCATTACTGACCAATGCCTATGCTTTGCCAACACTGTGCTGATTGTATTGTTCTGCCTGGGTAGTTAGGTATTTCTAGTGAATATTCACGAAACATTAAAATTCATCCATTCCCAGCGAGTATAGCAGCAGCTTTTTCCAAGCACATTTTGCCTTGTGACAACTATAACGTAGTATCAGTTCCGCCAAAACGTACATCAAATAAAACATTTAAATGAGCTTTAATCGAAGAGGCATCAACATATTTTAAAGACTTTAAATTTAATGTAGCAAACAAAATTTTCATAACCTTAAAAAGCCTTCTTATATACAATTTTTTTAATTTTGCGAATTTAAAAGTAAAGGCTGGAAACAAACCAAAAAAAAATATCTATATGACGTTAAAAACGTTTATTCTTCTTCTTAACCTCAACATTTCTAAATTTAAATTTGTCAAATGTATATTAATGAAAAATTAATTGCGACTGTCTATATGACGTTAATATAACACTGTACTAAAATACATTATAAAATTTGCCCTGTGGCGATTGTCTCAAATTAAAACGCAAAAGTTGTCAACCCTGAACGTAAAAAACATACGTCAATCTGGTAACACTGTGAAATAGAGACGGAGGAGATTAGAAAAATAAACAAAAATCTTAAATAGAATATTTGTGTTGTTAGTGTTGTCACTTCTGAGTATAATATACAATAACAGAAAAAGCTAATAGGAAAGAAAACTGCAATTTAGCTGCTTAGATTCGAGGCAATACTTGGGTGTGATCGCTAAACGGTCATGACTTGGTATTGTTACATTTGTAATGTAAGATGAGAGCAGGTTTGATTCTTACAGCCGCAGGTTGTTGAACAATTTATCATATAGAGGCAATCTGACAATTATAAGACACAAATAATAATACAATTTAATGAAAAATCGCTGATGAGCCTGTCCATAAAAAGGCAGAAAGTAGTCTAGTCTGATTTAAAAAATAAATAGTGTTTATAATTTTTAGAGAAAAACGTTTATTCTTCTTCTTAACATCAACATTTCTAAAAAAAACTTGCCATTTACAAATGCGGGCGTGCAAAACCAATATTCGCTACGGATGAAATATAAATGTTCTAATACTATTTGTTATGTATTCTTCAAAGCAGTACACACAGAGAAAAATGTAGCTAAAATTCGATTACTACTACTCAAATTCGGTTATTACGAATTTCAGTCGGTTGGCACAACTTAACATTACACAAAAAAGTTTGTTTAATTCAACTTAATTTTAGTTGCAACACCCAAATTATTCAAAAATCTAATGTAAATATCGTTGTACTAACTGCATTTATAAGTTGTAATCATAATTTTTAATTCGGTTGTCACTTTATTTCTCCTTGTGCATAACCTATTTAGGCCTTAAAATATTATCGGTTTTTATGCATAAAAAACATGTAAATGAATAAAATTGATTTGGACAGTTTTTTTTTTTTTTTTGTTAAAGTATGATATTTTTAGCAGGTAAATCGATGAAATAAAAAAATGTGTTATAATAAACATTTGCCGTACATAGAAGTTTTATAAAAAGTGAGAATTAAATGCAGAGATATTTTGCTGCGACGACTTTTTAGAAAGGGGAGAAGTTATATTTTTATAAAACTATGATCATATAGATTAAAATATATATGTGTGTCAATTATATCGCGTTGACAAAAGTGTCAGGAAGTTCGAATGAAAACTGTGTATTTTAGTTAGTCATCACTTTTCCATGTCCTTTGTATGGAAATTAAACTAATTTCTGAAGTTCACATTGCTTACTTTGTAAATATAGTCTACAAAAAATATATACATATACAAATTTGTTTTAATAACGAATTAAATCTGTTTCTGCCAACTAAATTTAACTTTGCTCGATTTAAAGAAACTTATGTGAAACAAAAATATTTTTGACAGAAAATCGTAAATTATCTTTTAGTAAATAGTGCTAGGCGTTACTCATGTACGATCCCGAAAATTTGAGAATTTGAGCATTGAAAATTCGTAATATTTTGCAACAAAAACTTTAGAGTATTGTTCTTATTTTGCGCTTTTAGATAAGTTTGTGCTGTTTTTTTGTGTTAATAACCTTAGGATTTCAGATAGCCAATTTGTTTGAATGTTTTACAAAATAATAGCGGTTTTCTTTTTAAGTTCTAGTACATGACAAAAAAAACTTTTTGAGTGTATTTTTATATTTTTTGATGATGTAATATATTTTGACATATGATAATTACAATGATATTTAAAAAAAGCTATTCATGTCGTACAAAAAAAAAATTTTTAAAGTATTTGTCGAAAATTTTTTAAACTCCTCATATATCTTTTGTCATAAAATACGCTTTAAATTTTCACGCCAAAATAAATGATCATGTTTTTTTTTTTTTTTTGGTTTTGGACTGGTTCAACTTCCTTTTACAAGGAAAAGCCATCTTCTGCCATAGAACAAATACAAATACATTTATTTTTATTTCAATTTCTTTGTTACTCTCACACACATACACAAACACACAAATAGCAACATCATAGATTATTATCTTTTTGTGGCAGTTTATTATTGTTGTCTGCTGTTCAGATGATATTATAGTTTTATAATTGTAACAACGACATTGTTTTCAATTTATTTTCTATGCTCTTTTATTGTTATCATAATAACATTGTATTTTGTAAAATTTTATTGATATTTTAATTGAGTTTCATATAATCTCATTTTCAAATTATTTATTTTTATCTTTTGTATTACTAAAGGGGTTTGCTTAGAAACTGCGTTTTGTTAACGGATGACTACACAGGTCGACACGATTTTATCTAAATGTTAAATTTTGGATTCTTTTATGATACTAATAAATGGAAAAATATTTATTTTTATGAAAGTTGGTTTTTGATCTAACGGCAGTACATTTGCCGATTGCAAAATTTACATATAGATGTAAATCCGTAAGAACAAACTTTAAAAACTAGGAATGGATATTTTGGTATTTTTGAAGTCTAGAATCCGAATTTCTGCTTTAAAACAAAAACACAGGAAAACTATTTTTTTTGCCGAGCGGTGTTAGTATGAAATGAGTAAAGTGTTTTTGTCTTTCGTTGAAAATACAAGTTATGGTTCCGATAATTTATTAAATAAGTGGCGCAATAATTGCACACTTGGAGTGCAATAAACTTTATTTAGTTTCAAGTTTTTTGTTGCTTGTTGCTTGTTAATTTTTGCTTAATTTCAAATAAGCAAATAAACAAATATCAAATTACCAATTCTTAGTTTTTTTACTACAAAGAATTTATAAAAAAATACATTAGTAAGCAAACCTATAAAATTGAAATAATTATTTGTATCATTATTCGTATCAGCATATTTTATTTAAATATTTTTTAATAGTGAAAATTTTAATAAAAGCAACAGACAAAGAGGGTTACTCTTCAGTCTGTAACTAGACCATAAATCAAAAGTTGTTTTAATTAACAACTAAATATTTTACGGAATATTTAACTTATATAATACAAATAACTAAAGTTCTTACACACAGAGACACATTTCGCGATTTTCCAATTAAAATTGCGTTACTATGACTGAAATCTGTTGGTTTATCTGAGTATTAGTTTTCACAACAAAGTTTGGTTTAAGCAATTGAAACACCCAAAATATTCAGAAATCACATTTGAACATAGTTGTGCTAACCGAATTTATTGATTTTATCTACCAAACTACACTTTTCTATTTGGTTGGCACTTTATTTTTCTGTATGTATGAATTTTCATAGTCCAGAAAATCTGCAGAATTTTCATAGTCCAGAAAATCTGAAAAATTTAGCCATTTGCCAACTTAAATTTGGTTGGCTTTCAGAACAAATATCAGATGAATTTTAATAGCAACACACAATATTTTCAGAAATCACATTTGTCGTTGTACTAATCAAATATAATGGTTGTAGCCACCAAAATACACTTTCTTAATCGGTTTTCACTTTATTTTTCACTGTGTGCTAACCCCAAATACTCTTTGACCATATATTTTCGTCCATATAATAAATATTTAAAAACCTTATTACAGAAAGTTAAATTTTTGAAAACTAAAAAAAATTAAAAATAGTTTTCATGTTTATTAAAATGTGCTTTTTTAAATAGGAACAGTTCAATTTAATATCACTACACTGATAGAAATTTGTGCATAGTATTAATGAATTCCATCATTAGTTCAATGATTTTGTTCATAAAAAAGTCCCCAAAGATTTGTTTCATTGAGTCAATAAAATTTGTTTCATTAAATCAATTTTAATGAATGTTTTCATTGCCCCAACGAAAATTTCATAAAGTATATGAAATTTTTTCATTAATCCTAACCTAATCGTTATGAAAGTTTCATGTGTTTAATGAATAAAATTCATAGTTTGTATGATTATTTTAGCATAGCATTAATTTGGTGGTTATTGAGAATATATCATTCGTTCTGCAAAAGCGATGGCAGATTTTTATTAAACTCAGCCTGATTCAGTAAATTTTAGTTACTTGGAACATGATGACATGTAAAAAAAAAAAATCTAACAAGAAAGGTTTTCCCGAGGCCACCCACTAATGTAGCACAGTTGGGAAAATTATATTGTTCCTCAATAAATTTGCTAAAGCTCATAATTTTTGTCGAGTTCGAAAAATATAAAATTTGAAAAGTAGCTGATTAGATTTCAGATCGAAAATAACAAATTTTGAAAATAAAATTTTTTTATCCATAAAAAAGAAATATTTTAATTATTGTACTTTTTTTAAATTATGTATATTAAGAACTTTAATGATTGAAAAAATCGTTTAAATATTACTAAAAGGCGTTCAAATATTAAAAGCTTAACTAAAAAACCAATTTTAATTTATTTTTGTTTTTCTTTACATTCAATCTTTCTTTACATTTTTTATAATTTTTATCGATCTGGCTTGGAATTTTGTAGAACGATCAATGATTATAGTCCACTTTTTGTAGTTAAATTACGACCATATTAGATACTTTTTTGTTTTTTTTTTTTTTTTTTTTTTATTAATTAATAATCATATAATTACAAATTATATACTATTACCCTAACCGAGCACTAGCTACTATGGCCTTCGGCGCGTTAAGCGAAAACAGACCAGTGCCTCTGGTGGGAATCGAACCCACGACCCCCGCACAGATAAGCCAGCACGCTACCAACTAGCCTACCGGATCGCACTTATTAGATACTAATGTTAAATATTGTTAACAATGTTGTTAAAAAACCAAAATTTATTATCGTGAAGCATAATGTTTTTGTGTGGAACATCGTCAAAACGATAACAATTTAGTTCTCGTTTTGAACAAACCTATATCGTTTTTCTTAGACAATCTGTTCCCTGGAATTTACTGACCAACTATTCAAATTCGTCAAAAACTGTTAGATCTAGGCAAACTTAATAAAAAAACGTATTTATATCAAAGTTTTGGTTAATTCTGTTTAAAAGAAATTTTTCAGTTTTTTTTTATTTCAAAATGATTTTTTTTATTACAAAATGATTACAAGTCAAAATTTTTATTGAAAAAAATTTGAAAATTTTTTATTGATTTAATGATTTTTTTTTGATGATGGGAACCTAGAAAATTCCCGAATTAGATCTATCAACATATTCCTGAAAGGGTCAAATAATAAATTTGAAAACAAAAAACTCTATAGATTATTTGTTAGGACAATATCCTAATAAAGAAATATAGAGTATGGACTCGAACTTGAATAATTTTCATTTTCATTGCACAATTAAAGGTCGAAAAAAACAAAATTTTTATTTTAATAAAAATTATATCAAACTTGTATAAAAGACAAAGTTCAGTCTAGTTTACTCCCCCTGTGTTGTTTCTAAAATAAACAAAATATAAAAAGGAGAGAGAAACATAAAACGTGTATTGAATATCCACCAGAGGTGGACCTTGCACATAGCAAACTAGTTTTCAATTTATTTTTTGATCAATGGTTATAATCTTTAATTTTAACTTAAACTCATATATTAGTTCTCATGTAGTGAGTAAACTGGATTATATGAATGTTTGATGTTTGGCATGGGATTGTTACCGCTTTCAAAACCTGTTCTGATGATGCGAACCTAGAAAATTCCCGAAATAGATCTATCAACACTTTACTGAAAGGGTCAAATAATAAATTTGAAAACAAAAAACTCTATAAATTATTTGTTAGGACAATATCCTTATAAAGAAATATAGAGTATGGACTCGAACTTGAATAATTTTCATTTTCAATCATAATTAATGTTAATGAAAAAATACCAATATTAATGAATTTTCATTCAGTTAATGAAATTTTTCATTAAACCAATGAATCGATTTTAATGAAATCTTTTCATTAATATTATGAAGGAAAATTCTATCAGTATACTCAACAATTTTCCACATTTTTAAGAAACTGGATGAAAGCAAACCAAATTTACTATTTTCAAATGCGGAGTGTGCAGAAGCAATAATCGCTAGGTATGGAATATTGATTACAAAACAACATTTTTATGCCTTGAAATATTATCCTTATTTTGTCAGCGAAAAACATAAAAATAGATAAAATTGGATTCAGATAGTTTTATATAGAATACATTTTTTTACCGATTTATGAAAATAATAGATAAATCGATGAAATAAAAAAGCTGTTGAGTTAAAATAAATAAAACCAACCAACTAAATTCCCTCTCCCCTTCCAAATTTGTTCAAATTCGGGACAAATATTGTCTTCATTCGGGATGAATATTTTATGCAACTAAGATTGTCACAAAACCCCTTGGTTCATGAATTATGGCGTCTTAAAAACTGAAAATATCATTAAAACTGTACTAAAATATATTTACAAAATTAAGCATATAACTATAAGTGTTGATGCTCCGTAATT
The DNA here is from genome assembly GCA_021234595.1 of Delia radicum. NCBI lineage: Eukaryota > Metazoa > Arthropoda > Insecta > Diptera > Anthomyiidae > Delia > Delia radicum. The sequence goes on from CM037852.1 coordinate 139,415,786, forward strand.
CACTGAGGTCTTAAATTAATAAAGACAAAATTACTTTGGTTAAAAA